>APFE031091694.1:1181-32084 GCA_000404065.3 Pinus taeda | reverse complement strand
CTAGGTATATAGGGATACTAATATGTAGGGTATAGTATAATCCCATATAGGGGTATACCCTATCACTTATTATGTCTAGTGTTCCATAACCTATAGATCTAAATTGTAAATTAGGTTTACAAATATTATACATGTAACAAACTACATTAAAGAGACAAGTAAGATGAGATATGTGAAATATGCTCTTGTATTATGATAATTAGGGGAGGTGTTGGTAACATAGTTTTCATCCATTTTGAGGAACCTTTTTGGAGTTAAATTTAGCTATTC
Organism: Pinus taeda; assembly: GCA_000404065.3. Taxonomy (NCBI): domain Eukaryota; kingdom Viridiplantae; phylum Streptophyta; class Pinopsida; order Pinales; family Pinaceae; genus Pinus; species Pinus taeda. The sequence goes on along the minus strand of APFE031091694.1, from coordinate 31,814 downwards.
ACCCAACATTTCATAAGGACTTGCGAAGTCTCAAGTGTTGGGGAAACATTGGGCCTTCATTTTGAGGCGTTTACTACTATCAAAAGTGTAAGTTTTTCCTTTTCGTATAGCCTATTATCTTTCCCCTTTTGTCACAATCATTTGCATTAAGGCCATCAAATGCTGATAAGGTGTGGTGTTGTTAAATTCAATGACTAAAAATACACTATCTCTCTCAAATTCTATAAAGCCCAATATAGAAATGATTTATTCCTTAATATTAGTAATCAAATATAATATTACTAAATATGGTATAATACACCCACCCTATAATATTCCACATTCTATATTATATACCCTAATAATAGTATATAGGGGAGTATACTATTAGATAGGGGTACTATAACTAATATTAATAGGGATACCTATATTATAGGAATATATATAATCATATATAATATATATATTATAGGGGATTATTAGAATATAGTGTACTAGTACCATATATATAATATTAATATTGTACAAATACTAGAGCAAATTAATACTCGTGGGACTGCCGGCAGATTAACATTAACATAATTTATTGGAGGAAAAAACAATACTCACTACAAACTTTAGCAGTCACTAACTCCACGACAGTCTCTTTGTCTCCATATAACTCATTTTGTTTCAATTAGACGTCATGCTTTATAATTTTTGAAATCAATGGATGCGTGGACATGTAGAGTTTCAATCTTGGGTTCTGATTTATTTCTTTTATATGAGTTTTCATAGTTGTATTTTCTCTCCAAATCTTGCATTCTTATTTATTGCTTTTATATGGGTTTTCATAGTTTGTATTTTCTTTTATATGTGTTTTCATAGTTTGTATACTAAATCTATATTACAGAGCAAACCCAGTTTACATTTTCTAGGAATGTTTGTTGTTTATTTCTATATCTAAAAGTTTTTCTGTGTAAATCAGTTGTTTCCGTTTTTGTAATTCACACAATTGTCAAACTTTTCCCATTTTTCTTATTCCAAAAGTCCCTATGAATATAGTCCCATTAGCTTATGAGCTACAATATGATTCTAGTTGTATTTATTGTGTGCATTCTTATGATGTGATTAGTAAGAGGGTAGAGTCTATTTTTGTTTATTATAATGAGGTTAGTAAGGGGAAATAAACCAAAACAGATTCTACCCATTGGTATGTTTTTCAAAATACAAATGGGTATTAGGGACAATAAAGTATGAAATGAAGGAAAATAAGTTCCCGAGACCATGTATAAAGGCTTATTACCCATGAAAACGCCCCTAAAATATCTCGTGGATCCTTTTTAAAGGATTTCTTCCATTTAGGGGGATATGTGTGCGATTAGGAGGTTTTGAACACCATAGTTAGATCTCAATGCCTTTGGTTTTCATATCAACACTATTGGGAAGTTCTGAAAACCATATAGTACACTTAAGTAATTGATTATAGTTAAGAAAGATACCTAATCTCTCTTTCAGTATTCACAATATCAAGTTTTGTGATCTAGTACTAAAATAACTACACATGAATTTTATAGGGTATATTTGAATTTTAGTTCAATAAATGCAAAATTTACACAATAATAATGGGTGTTAGAGCCTATATATGAGTAAGGGGAGTAAATGAGGACAACATGAGCTAAATGAAGCTCCTATAGCTCAAACCCAATAAAAACGACCCAGGGCCACCATGTTAACTGTCCAACTTTTGGGTTTGATATGGTGCAGATAGGAGGCTTTTCTTGCCATAATTAGGCTTTGTAGACTATGGATTTGAAATTCCAAATAATTCACATAAGTTTGTCATTTTTCAAGATAGGGAAAGTGTTACATAGCTACAACTTTCTTGGGATTAACCCATACACCATCATAAAGTTTGTATTGAAACTCAAGAGCCTCAAAAGTACATTTTGAGTGCTTCATGAATAACACGCTTTCCCTCTACATTCACAAGAACCTATAAACATGCATTTTGTGGAATTCCTATGCTCTAGTTATTGTCACTAAAATTTCCTAAGAAAAGTTTGGAAAACTTTTTCTAAAGGATCTAAAAATCAGATGGAGATTAATTACTATAACCTAATACCATTAAGCTATATTATTAGTATCTATTAGATATAATTAATGTACCTATGATAAACTATATTATTATTATAATATATATGATTCCATTATTTAATATGATATATATATATAATATATTAATATATTATATAAGGTATTATAATATCTATAATATATAGCACATCATTAATATTATATATCCATATTATATCTCTATATATTAATATATAAAGTATATTATATTATAAATTATATAGTAATGATAAGTATCCCTAATGATAGGTATATTAACCCTAACAATAATTATCTTTTTGTATAGTAATTAGATATGTGAGATACTCACTAGTAAAAATAACTTTATTCTTAAGAGAATTCTTCAACTTAAATCACATGATAGTCTATTTGTCGAGGTATTTGTCCTGATGATGAACCACACTGGTTGGTTCGAAACACGTCAACAAATATACTATCATGTGATTTAAGCTGAAATTTTCTCTTAATCTTGACATGGATCACACGAGCCTCAATTCAACCTTAACCTTATAAAAAAAATAACCCTAATAAAATATATATATGTATATATTAAATAAAAAATAAACCTAATAACTATATATATATATATATATTATATATATATATATTATATAATATATATATATATAATAAAAAAGAGAAGAGAAATTATGATCTTGGATTATTGAAAAAAGATCCAATAAATTACCTAGTTTGTTTGTTGCACTACGCCTTTAAGAAAACAAAATCAGCTAAGTTTGTATACACAAGTGGTGTTCACAAACGTAATTAATAAAATCTTAAAATTATAAAATTCTATTTGTTGAACCAAACTCGAGTCAAAGTCAAAGTAACGCTGGCATTCACACAGGAAAGAGAACCAATAAAAGCTTAAAATTTTATTTGTTGAACCAAACTGGAGTCAAAGTCAAAGTAATGCTGGCATTCACAGAGGAAAGAAATCCGTGAATATATATAGCGCGAAATACCAATGGGTTTTTAGCCTTTTTATCTTAAACATGACTGTGGTCAAGTGGAATCCCGTTATACGCGCTCCACACCCCAAAAAATATCAAAAATGTTTGTATCGGACTTGAATTGACTTTCATGGGTTATTATTTTCCTTGGTGGACAATGTGCCTAAAAATTCGAACCTTGTTCCCATTCTTATATATAGAATATGCAATTCAATTACCCAAATCTATATGTACATAGTTGCAGGAACAACGTTGCCATCCCCTGCAGAGTCTCCTTTGTTTAGTGACCACCAGAATTCTACTTCCAATGAAGGGATTCTTCATGATGGGGCAAATTATTAGGCTCTTCTACATCATCCTACTTCTCCTCATACTCATTTCTTTTCCTGCCAATGCACTCCAGGTTCCACACGCTGTGTGCTTTTTCAACTTCAACTATACACACGGTAGTATGTTAGACAACAATTTGAATACAGTCTTTAATAGTCTTGTTCAACACACCTCCCAAACTTGTTTTAACACTTGTATGGATGACCAAATATATGGCCTCTTACAATGTTCCAGGGACACAACAACTGAACAGTTCCGCAACTGCTCATATAGAGCAGTCACTACAATTCGGCACAAATGTGGGAATACTGGCGGTGGTTTAATTTTGTTGGATGACTGCTTCTTACGTTATGAAAAATATGATTTCTTTGGTCAAATGTCTATTGGTGGATGGTATATTTATAATCAAAGTAATGTGTCCACCACCGATGTTTTTAACGTGGCTGTTGAGAGCCTATTAACTAATTTGTCAGGTGAAGTATCTTCTGGATCTAAGTTATATGCTTCGGGAACAAGTACAGACTCCCTGTCTCGAAGGATTTACTATTGAATGAATATGGAAATAATGAAGAAAAGAAACTAAACTCGATCGGTTATACACTGACCAAGAAAAGAAACCGAATTCACACACACAAATAGATACTCAGGATTTACGTGGTAAAACCTCGACAAGGTGTCAAGGAAACATCCACGGGGCAAGGGATTGGAATTTATTATTCAAAAATGATTCTCCTCACTTACATTTCATGGGCATTCACTAGTTTTATATCATGGACCTCCGTTACATAACTAACATTTCGGTATAAAACTGACTAATTACATTTTACCCAAAATTACTAATTCCTTGTCAAACTAACAAACTCCACCTTGACAACAATTTTCCTAATCCCTTGCCCATGCCCATTCATCATCTTTCCTGCAAGCCAAGAGAAGCTAAACACCACCGCAGCTTCTCTACTATAAATGGCTTTGTGAATATGTCTGCACAATTCTCTCGTGTATGGACCTTTTGAAGACCTACTTTTACGCCATCGATCACATGTCTCAGGAAATAATACCTTACATCAATGTGCTTGATTCTGCTATGATAGGCAGGGTTTGTAGCCAAGTGAATAGAACTTTGACTGTCACATAGTACATTTAATTTTTCCTGCGTTCTTCCAATTTCATCGAGCAGACCCTTTAACCAGATTGCTTCTTTACTAGCATCTGAAGCAGCTATATATTCAGCTTCGGTAGTGGACAACACAACTATTTCTTGAAGCTTTGGCATCCAACTAATTTCTCCACCTGCAAGAGTAAAGACATAACCTGTAGTAAATCTTTTTTTGTCCAAATCACCTTCATAGTCAGCGTCTACATATCCGCAGATTGATCCTTCACTACCATTAAAGATGATGCAATGGTCACTTGTGCCTCGTAGATATCGAAGCACCCATTTCACTGCTTGCCAATGTTCTTTACCTGGATTTGCCATGAACCTGCTGACAACTCCAACTGCATGTGAAATGTTAGGTCTTGTAGATACCATCGCATACATTAAGTTTCCTATCGCATTTGCATATGGTACATGAGACATATACTGCTTTTCTTCATCATCTCTAGGACTTAAAATTGAAGAAAGCTTAAAATGGGAAGCTAGTGGAATATTAACAGGTTTCACATTGTTCACAGAGAACTTTTCAAGTACCTTCTCCACATACTTCTACTGTGATAACCAAAGCTTACCATTTTTCCTGTCTCTGTGTATCTCCATGCCCAAGATATGTTTTGCTGCTCCAAGATCCTTCATATCAAATGTCCTAGAGAGTTGGGCCTTTAACCTGTTGATCTCTTCCATGCTTTGCTTGCAATAAGCATATCATCAACATACAAAGCTAAGATAATGAATATGCCATTGAAACTTTTGAAGTATACACAATGATCATACTCACTTCTTATAAAGTTCTGGCTCACCTTGAAGGAATCAAACTTCTTGTACCATTGTCTGGGAGACTGCCTCAAACCATACAATGATTTCCTGAGCTTGCAAACTAATCTTCTGCTGTGACCTCGTACAAAACCTTCTGGTTGTTCCATATATATCTCTTCGTTCAAATCACCATGTAGAAAAGTTGTTTTAACATCTAACTGTTCTAACTCAAGATTAAGCAACGCATTTAGTGCCAACACAATACGAATAGAAACAAGTTTTACAAATGGAGAAAAAATCTCATGAAAGTCTATACCTTCAACCTGAGAATACCCTTTTGCTACCAATCTCGCCTTATACCTTTCGATACTTCCATCAACTTTCCGTTTCAGCTTGAAGACCCATTTGCATCCAACAACACTTCTCCCTTCAGGAAGCTCTAGAAGATCCCAGTTATTGTTCTTGGCTAAGGAGTCCATTTCTTCTTCCATAGCCGCTTTCCATTTTTCGCTATCTGTATCATCTACTGCTTCCTGATAACAAGAAGGTTCCCCATCTTCAGTAATCAAAACAAAAGATGAAGCAGAATCTCCATACCTTTTGGGAATTTTCCTTTCCCTTGTAGACCTTCTTAGAGCGATTGGTTGTTGAACTGGTTCAGAAACTTGCACTAGTTCAAAAGCTTCAACGACTTCCTTTGTGTCTTCAACACCTTTTTCTCCAGAAGTCTCTCCTTCCTTTTGACTGTCACCGAAAAGTCTAGCCTCCAACTGAACTCGTTGATTTGGCGATACCTGTTCCTGTTCAATTCTTTCAACAATTGATTTTAAAAGAGAGGATTCATCAAATGTTACATCTCTACTAATGACTATCTTCCATAATGTAGGATCCCACAACCTATATCCTTTCACTGTATAGTCATACCCAACAAAGACATAACATTTCAACTTTGGATCTAATTTTGAACGCTGATTTTTCGGAATGAGAGAATAAGCATCACAGTCAAATATCCTCAAACGTGAATAGTCACAAGACTGACCTGTCCAAACTTCTTCAGGAATTTTACAATCAATTGCTACTGAAGGTGATCTGTTAACTAAATAACAAGCAGTAGATACTGCTTCTTCCCACAACTCCTTTTGCAAGTTAGCATTGTTGATCATGCTTCTGGCTCTTTCCATAAGAGTCCGATTCATACGCTCAGCAACACCATTTTGCTGAGAAGTATCAACAGCAGTTTTGTGTCTAAAAATTCCCTCATCCTTACAGTATTGTTCAAATTCAACTGAAGTGAACTCACCACCATTGTTAGTTCTTAAACATTTAATAGATTTGCCTGTTCTTTTCTCTACCATTACTTTAAATTGTTTAAAGACATTAGTACATCGGCTTTACTTTTTAGTATATAGACCCAAACTTTACGGGAGTAATCATCAATAAATGTTAAAAAATATGGTGCACCTCCATATGACACAACATGGGATGGCCCCCACAGATCAGAATGAATATAGTCTAAAACATCTTTACTATTATGATTTCCAACTTTAAATCTTTGTTTACACTGTTTTCCATACACACAATGTTTACAGAAATCTAACTTCAAGGATTTCAGACCGGGAAGAGATTTACATTTCATCAGTATCTGAAGACCTTTCTCGCTCATATGACCCAATCGTTGATGCCATAGACGAGTACCTGCTTCTTCCTTTTCTGAATCAACCGCTGCTTCACTGATCTGAGTACGTCCTTTTAACCTGTAAAGATTTCCGACCTTTTCTGCCTTCATAACCACAAGGGCTCCTTTAAAGACTTTCAAGACGCCATCTTGACCTGTAAACTTATAACCATCTGAATCCAACACTCCCAAAGAAATCAATTTTTTCTTCAAATTAGGTACATGTCTAACACTAGTTAATGTTCTAATTGTTTTATCATACATCTTAATCATGATATCTCCCATCCCAATAGTTTGACATGACACATTGTTACCCATAAACACAGAACTACCGTTTACATTTTCATACGAGGTAAACCAATTTCTATGTGGGCACATGTGATGCGAAGCACCAGAGTCTAACAGCCAACTATCTAAACCCTGAGAGACATTACATTCAGGTGAAGTTTCATCTATCATACACAATTCTTCAGCAGATAAAACTTCGTCTATCATACCTGAATCAACCTGATTCGCTTTGTTCTTCAGGTTTTCGGATTCCTTTCGTTTCCAACAGTCCTTCTTCAAGTGTCCAACTTTATTGCAGTTCCAACATTTCGCCTTACACTTCTTTCCTTTCGATTTCGATCTGGAAGTTCCCCTTGGTTTTTCTCCTCTTTCCTTTGAGCGTCCTCTAGCGACCATGGCTTCTGATGTAGCTGTTTCAGTGTTGGTTTTCCTTCGTACTTCTTCAGACAGAAGAGCTCCCACGACTGATTCAAACTTCAAGGAATCAGCAGAGCTGAAGCTGATTGAAGTTACGAAGTGATCCCATGATTCAGGTAGAGAACACAGCAAGGTCATGGCTTTATCTTCTTCCTGTATTTTGACTTCCATATCTGTTAATTGACATATTAGTGTATTAAAAACATTCAAATGTTCTGCAACGTTTGAACCTTCTTTCATTCTAAGGCTGTATAACTGTCTTTTCAGATAAATTCTGTTTGTCAATGATTTTGTCATATAGAGGTTTTCAAGTTTTTCCCACAATCCTGACACCGTAGTCTCTTCAACAATGTTGAAGAGAACTTCATCCGCTAGACATAGCCGGATGGTACTGAGAGCTCGGGCATCCAAGTCCTCCTAGTCTGAAGTGGTCATGGTATCAGGTTTTTTAATCGCTCCATCCAATGCCTTGTGCAACCCTTGTTGCACAAGCAGATCCTTAACCTTCAGTTTCCAAAGAGCAAAATTGCTCTTTCCGGTGAATTTCTCCACCTCGAATTTCGCATTCGACATCTTGGCCATTTATCCTTTCCTAGGGTTTCAGCCTTTCTAGGGTTTTATATTCCTTTAAAAAACAACTCCTTATTTCACTCCTTATTTCTCCAACTAAAAAAAATCCTGAAAAAGTTTTCTTTCTCTTCAAAAAAAACTGTCTTCTTTTCCTAAAACCTTGGAAAAATTTTCCTTCTCTTCAACAATAAAAAAACTGTCTTTTTTTCCTTAAAAAACTCTGAAAAAATTTTCCTTTCCTCTTCAATAATAAAAAAAACTATCTCTGTTTCTTCACTGCTTTCTGAAAAAAAAAAATTCTGAGACAAAAAACAGCTTTAAAAAATTTCCTGAGACAAAATTTCTTGTAAAAAATACCCGAGTTCTAGTAGCCATAATCATGCACCACACGCCCAGGATTTGGACTCACGCTGGTCTTCACACAACACGTCTTTCACGAACAGCTTCAACGTATGGACAGCAGGATCGCTTCACGCACAACCACTTTTCTCAAGCTACTTTACGCACAGCCTCACGCCTCCTTCACGCAGGGTTTTGGTCAAGCAGGACCAGTACCAGCACTGGAATGGTTCTTCAGCAACGCTGATACACGCAACAAGAACAACGTCACGACTCCTTCACGCAGGAATGGTTCTTCAGCAATGTTGATACACGCAGCTTTTCTCAAGCTACTTTACGCACAACCTCACGCCTCCTTCACGCAGGGTTTTGGTCAAGCAGGACCAGTACCAGCGCTGGAATGGTTCTTCAGCAACGCTGATACACGCAGCAAGAACAGCGTCACGACTCCTTCACGCAGGAACGGTTCTTCAGCAATGCTGATACATGCAGTAAGATTCGGCTCCACTTCTTGACGCAGAACAATTTCAGCTCTTCACGCCTCACGTTGATACACCACACGCCCAGGTTTTGGACCACACGCCCAAGTTTTGGACTTACGGCTCTGATACCAATTGTTGCAAAACAGAGAAGCAAAGACAGACTTGTTGAGAAACAGAGAAGCGAAGACAGATATACGCCAAGATATTGAACAAGTGAATCTTTATTGAATGGATGAATTACTCTGCACTACACATCGATTTATGTGTTATTATATTAATATCCTAATTGTTACATAACTGAAGAACCGCCTATTTGTTACATAACTAAATAACTAATCTTGTTGAACCGCCTAACTGTTACATAACTAATCTTGTTGTCAAAAACTAACAATATGGAGGAAAATAATCCATACCATTGTAATGACAGAGGTAAGCAGTCACAATAACTGGTACCACAATGAAAAGCTTCAAGAAAGAAGTAAAATCCACAATATCTGGTAACAATCTTGGTGCTTTGACGGTGCCACTGAACAACTTTACAATCACAATACCAGCCGTAATCACAACAAATACAACAACAAGTGCAACTGATAATGCAGAAGTGAATTTCAAAGAATCTGCAAAGTCATGGAAATGAACACATCAATATAGGCATCAAGATTTGAACATCACAACTCCTAAGGAATAACCCATGATCCACATCCTTGAATGTATATTCCATATGCCATTTCTAACAAGGAAACATGAAAAGTCAGACAAATCGTTAAGCAGATGCCATCAGTATGTGACATTCCCAAGATATGTTGAATCCCCTCATATAATTACAACAGTTTCTAGACATGTAAATCCCTGATAGTTGTAAGGTATGTATTTTTCAAATAGATCTATCTGTCTATTGCAGTAGAGACATCAATGAATGGTGGAACTGAGTTGATGTCTCTACTTTAAATGGTTGAAATGAAAATACTTGGCAAAATGGACTATTACTCTTACTCTGGCTGTCTGTATCAATGCAGCTTTTCTAGGGCTAAAATGTGAAGGAAAGGAGGATGAAGATTGTGAGAAGTTGTAGCTTTTGCAGAGCTAAAATGTGAAGGAAAGGAGGATGAATATTGTGAGAAGTTATTGAAGAGAAATGGAATCATCACATGCAGTGGGATGCATTTTAGTGCACCTCAAACTTATGTGAGGTTGAGTATTATTGACAGAAACCAGACCTTCAACCTTCTGCTTGACAGGCTCTCAACTATTCATGGATGATTAGTTGAATTGCTCAATCATTGATGCGAGATCAACTATATTCCTTTTCAATGTTTACAACTACAAATACAGTAGTATCTTTAACTAGAAGGCCGAGCAACCATGGCAGGATGATACAAGGCTTTACACAAGTTTATCCACTCTTCACAATTCTACAAGCAAATTCCCAAATCAGCGTTCTTTTGTCAGTTTTGTTCCAAATAATCTTTATATGTATGTGCACCACCTGCTCCTCATAAAAAATAATTCTCAAGATCGTGGAGGGCCTTCCTCCTTCTTGTTGAACAAAGAATTAATGTCACTCACTATAGCAGTAGAACTTGAAACTACTGCCAGAAAAATCATGAGCAATGCGATGAATATGTCCTTCCTGGTTGAGATTCCATTGGTGTCTCTGCAATTAAAAAATAATTGAGGTTAGAAGTTACATACAAGCAATGTGAAAGACGAAACCAGAAATGGGAAACAACCTTTTTTCTACCTGAGAGTAATGGAAGCTGGGAATATGAACCCAATACAAACTGCTGTTGTGGCCCCTGTGAATTGAAATGCATCCCAGATACTTGGTATGAATGATGTCCCAAGGAAAATGATTCCAATTAACCCAGTAGTGATCAAAATGAACCTCTTATTATCCAAAACAAGATGCTTTTTGCTGGAAACACAAGCCCATCAAGATTAAGTCTCGGGGAAAAAAAAATGAGATGAGAGACCAGCATCAGATGTACAACATACGTCACACGAACAATGTCCTTCAACACAACACAGCAAGGAACTCCCAAGTTGGTGTCAAAATTGGCGAGGACATCATCCATGGTCTAGTCTCCAAATAGAAGAAAGCCAAAAAATCTTGTACTTATGTATACAATTGAGCACAATACCAATGATGTGCAAACAATGGGCTGGAAAGAACTCTCCTGGCTGTTACGCTGGAAAACTCTGCACCCTATAATTGATTGTTAGACGATTAAAACATTTTACACCGTTGGATTTGGACCGAACTGACTCCTTAGTTTATGCCTGGCCACTGGTAGGGAAAACGCTCATATAAACCTTCCCAAATCCCCTGGCGTAACACATTTTCATCCCTAAATGCACTGGTGGCGATGTGGAGTTCCTTGTAAATGAATCTATGGGGCCAAAAAAATCCTGCTCCCATTCTTGGATCTTTTCTCTGTATTTCGTTTTTTTGAGAAACACAGCGGCAAACGCCAGCAAGAAGAAAACCAAATCTGCCACTGTAATGCCTGGTATGAGCCCTACGTGTGGATTCCTTTTAGAAAATGATGGTAAACTTGAGATATTGGCTTTCCTTACCTTTCCCACATTTGCAATAATATCTGCTCTAAGTATTTTACTGGATTTTGGTACACTCATTTTGTACATTTAGATAGGATTGTTTTGCACTGGGGATTCAAGCTAGGTTTGTGGATCATCCTATTTTTGTTATAGATCATGGCTCCCGCTGTTGGAAGGTTTATGGGTGCTCAGGGGACTTCGTTCTTGAGAAACGAAGAGAAGAAAAATTCGGCAGCCAGGAGGAATGTAGCAGTGATGGCCTCTGTTGGTCTGATGGAGGTGTTTTCTTGATTTGGGCAGGTGATGTGCTATTTGGAACATCATCAAATGGCGTGCATCATGCTGGTATGGGTTATTCCTTAGGAGTTGTGATGTTCAAATCTTGATGCCTATATTGATGTGTTCATTTCCATGAATTTGCAGATTCTTTGAAATTCACTTCTGCATTATCAGTTGCACTTGTTGTTGTATTTTTTGTGATTACGGCTGGTATTGCGATATAATGTTGTTCAGTGGCACCGTCAAAGCACCAAGATTGTTACCAGATATTGTGGATTTTACTTCGTTCTTGAAGCTTTTCACTGTGGTACCCGTTATTGTGACTGCTTACATCTGTCATTACAATTGTATGGATTATTTTCCTCCATCTCTGGTCCTGCAGTGTAGTATCTTAGAATTCATTAGTTGAATTTGCATTTAAAATTATGTTATAATGAATTGTGTTGTCTTTGCGCCATGCAGTTCATTCCATATACAATGAACTTGAGGACCCTTCAGAAATGCAGCCCATTATTCGCACATCATTGGTATTGTGCTCAATTGTATACATAAGTACAAGCTTTTTTGGCTTTCTTCTATTTGGAGACCAGACCATGGATGATGTCCTCGCTAATTTTGACACCAACATGGGAGTCCCCTACTATGTTGTGCTGAATGACATTGTTCGTGTGACGTATGTTGTACATCTGATGTTGGTCTCTCCCCTAATTTTTTTTGCCCCGAGACTTAATCTTGATGGGCTTGGGTTTCTAGCAAAAAGCATCTTGTTTTGGATAATAAGAGGTTCATTTTGATCATTGCTGGGTTAATTGGAATCGTTTTCCTTGGGGCACCATTCATACCAAGTATATGGGATGCATTTCAATTCACAGGGGCCACAATAGCAGTTTGTATTGGGTTCATCTTCCCAGCTTCCATTGCTCTCAGGTAGAAAAAAAGTTGGTTTTCATTTCTGGTTTCGTATTTCACATTGCTTGTATGTAACTTCTAACCTCAATTATTTTTTAATTGCAGAGACACCCATGGAATCTTAACCAGGAAAGACATATTCATCGCATTGCTGATGATTTTTCAGGCAGTAGTTTCAAGTTCTATTGCTATAGTCAGTGACATTAATTCTTTGTTCAACAAGAAGGAGGAAGGCCCTCGAGCCTATATTGATGTGTTCATTTCCATGAATTTGCAGATTCTTTGAAATTCACTTCTACGTTATCAGTTGCACTTGCTGTTGTATTTGTTGTGGTTATGGCTAGTATTGCGATATAATGTTGTTTAGTGGCACCGTCAAAGCACCAAGATTGTTACCAGATATTGTGGATTTTACTTCGTTCTTGAAGCTTTTCACTGTGGTACCAGTTATTGTGACTGCTTACATCTATCATTACAATGGTATGGATTATTTCCCTCCATCTCTATTCCTGTAGTGTAGTATCTTAGAGTTCATTAGTTGAATTTGCATTTAAAATTATGTTATAATGAATTGTGATGTCTTTGCGCCATGCAGTTCATTCCATATACAATGAACTTGAGGACCGTTCAGAAATGCAGCCCATCGTTCACACATCATTGGTATTGTGCTCAATTGTATACATAAGTACAAGCTTTTTTGGCTTTCTTCTATTTGGAGACCAGACCATGGATGATGTCCTCGCCAATTTTGACACCAACTTGGGAGTCCCCTACTGTGTTGTGTTGAATGACATTGTTCGTGTGACGTATGTTGTACAACTGATGTTGGTCTCTCCTCTCATTTTTTTTGCCTCGAGGCTTAATCTTGATGGGCTTGTGTTTCTAGCAAAAAGCATATTGTTTTGGATAATAAGAGGTTCATTTTGATCACTGCTGGGTTAATTGGAATTGTTTTCCTTGGGGCATCATTCATACCAAGTATCTGGGATGCATTTCAATTCGCACAGGCCACAGCAGCAGTTTTTATTGGGTTCATCTTCCCAGCTTCCATTGCTCTCAGGTAGAAAAAAAGTTGTTTTTCATTTCTGGTTTCGTCTTTCATATTTCTTGTATGTAACTTCTAACCTCAATTATTTTTTAATTGCAGAGACACCCATGGAATCTCAACCAGGAAGGACATATTCATCGCATTGCTCATGATTTTTCTGGCAGAAGTTTCAAGTTCTATTGCTATAGTGAGTGACATTAATTCTTTGTTCAACAAGGAGGAAGGCCCTCCAACCTATATTGATGTGTTCATTTCCATGAATTTGCAGATTCTTTGAAATTCACTTCTGCATTATCAGTTGCACTTGTTGTTGTATTTGTTGTGATTACGGCTGGTATTGCGATATAATGTTGTTCAGTGGCACCGTCAAAGCACCAAGATTGTTACCAGATATTGTGGATTTTACTTCGTTCTTGAAGCTTTTCACTTTGGTACCAGTTATTGTGACTGCTTACATCTGTCATTACAATGGTATGGATTATTTTCCTCCATCTCTGGTCTTGCATGTAGTATCTTAGAGTTCATTAGTTGAATCTGCATTTAAAATTATGTTATAATGAATTGTGATGTCTTTGCGCCATGAAGTTCATTCCATATACAATGAACTTGAGGACCCTTCAGAAATGCAGCCCATTGTTCGCACATCATTGGTATTGTGCTCAATTGTATACATAAGTACAAGCTTTTTTGGCTTTCTTCTATTTGGAGACCAGACCATGGATGATGTCCTGGCCAATTTTGACACCAACTTGGGAGTTCCCTACTGTGTTGTACTGAATGACATTGTTTGTGTGACGTATGTTGTACATCTGATGCTGGTCTCTCCTCTCATTTTTTTTGCCCCGAGACTTAATCTTGATGGGCTTGTGTTTCCAACAAAAAGCATCCTGTTTTGGATAATAAAAGGTTCATTTTGATCATTGTTGGGTTAATTGGAATCGTTTTCCTTGGGGCATCATTCATACCAAGTATCTGGGATGCATTTCAATTCACAGGGGTCACAACAGCAGTTTGTATTGGGTTCATCTTCCCAGCTTCCATTGCTCTCAGGTAGAAAGAAAGTTGTTTCTCATTTCTGGTTTCATCTTTCACATTGCTTGTATGTAACTTCTAACCTCAATTATTTTTTAATTGCAGAGACACCCATGGAATCTCAACCAGGAAGGACATATTCATCGCATTGCTCATGATTTTTCTGGTAGTAGTTTCAAGTTCTATTGCTATAGTGAGTGACATTAATTCTTTGTTCAACAAGAAGGAGGAAGGCCCTCCATGATCTTGAGAATGATTTTTTATGAGGAGCAGGTGGTGCACATACATATAAAGATTATTTGGAACAGAACTGACAAAAGAATGCTGATTTGGGAATTTGCTTGTAGCATTGTGAAGAGTGGATAAACTTGTGTAAATCCTTGTATCATCCTGCCATGGTTGCCCGGCCTTCTAGTTAAAGATACTACTGTATTTGTAGTTGTAAACATTGAAAAGGAATATAGTTGATCTCGCATCAATGATTGAGCGACTCAACTAATCATCCATGAATAGTTGAGAGCCTGTCAAGCAGAAGATTGAAGGTTTGGTTTTTGTCAATAATACTCAACCTCACATAAGTTTGAGGTGCACCAAAATGCATCCCACTGCGTGTGATGATTCCATTGCTCTTCAATAACTTCTCACAATCTTCGTCCTCCTTTCCTTCACATTTTAGCTCTGCAAAAGCTGCAACTTCTCACAATCTTCATCCTCCTTTCCTTCACATTTTAGCCCTGCAAAAGCTGCATTGAATACAGACAGCCAGAGTAAGAGTAATAGTCCATTTGGCCAATTATTTTCATTTCAACCATTTAAAGTAGAGACATCAACTCAGTTCCACCATTCATTGATTTCTCTACTTCAATAAACAGATAGACCCATTTGAAATATACATACCTTACAGCTATCAGGGATTTACATGTCTAGAAACTGTTGTAATTATATGAGGGGATTCAACATATCTTGGGAATGTCACATATTGATGGCATCTGCTTAATGATTTGCCTGACTTTTCATGTTGCCCTGTTAGAAATGGCATATGGAATATACATTCAAGGATGTGGATCATGGGTTATTCCTTAGGAGTTGTGATGTTCAAATCTTGATGCCTATATTGATGTGTTCATTTCCATGAATTTGCAGATTCTTTGAAATTCACTTCTGCATTATCAGTTGCACTTGCTGTTGTATTTGTTGTGATTACGGCTGGTATTGTGATTGTAAAGTTGTTCAGTGGCACCGTCAAAGCACCAAGATTGTTACCAGATATTGTGGATTTTACTTCGTTCTTGAAGCTTTTCACTGTGGTACTAGTTATTTTTGACTGCTTACATCTATCATTACAATGGTATGGATTATTTTCCTCCATCTCTAGCCCTGTAGTGTAGTATCTTAGAGTTCATTAGTTGAATTTGCATTTAAAATTATGTTATAATGAATTGTGATGCCTTTGCGCCATGCAGTTCATTCCATATACAATGAACTTGAGGACCCTTCAGAAATGCAGCCCATTGTTCGCACATCATTGGCATTGTGCTCAATTGTATACACAAGTACAAGCTTTTTTGGCTTTCTTCTATTTGGAGACCAGACCATGGATGATGTCCTCACCAATTTTGACACCAACTTGGGAGTTCCCTAAAGTGTTGTGCTGAATGACATTGTTCGTGTGACCTATGTTGTACATCTGATGGCGGTCTTTCCTCTCATTTTTTTTGCCCTAAGACTTAATCTTGACGGGCTTGTATTTCCAGCGAAAAAGCATCTTGTTTTGGATAATAAGTGGTTCATTTTGATCACTGCTGGGTTAATTGGAATCGTTTTCCTTGGGGAATCATTCATACCAAGTATCTGGGATGCATTTCAATTCACAGGGGCCACAACAACAGTTTGTATTGGGTTCATCTTCCCAGCTTCCATTGCTCTCAGGTAGAAAAAAAGTTGTTTTTCATTTCTGGTTTCGTCTTTCACCTTGCTTGTATGTAACTTCTAACCTCAATTATTTTTTAATTGCAGAGACACCCATGGAATCTCAACCAGGAAGGACATATTCATCGCATTTGTTCATGATTTTTCTGGCAGTAGTTTCAAGTTCAATTGCTATAGTGAGTGACATTAATTCTTTGTTCAACAAAAAGGAGGAAGGCCCTCCACGATCTTGAGAATGATTTTTTATGAGGAGCAGGTGGTGCACATACATATAAATATTATTTGGAACAAGACCGAGAAAAGAACGTTGATTTGGGAATTTGCTTGTAGAATTGTGAAGAGTGGATAAACTTGTGTAAAGCCTTGTATCATCCTGCCATGGTTTCTCGGCCTTCTAGTTAAAGATACTACTGTATTTGTAGTTCGAAACATTGAAAAGGAATATAGTTGATCTCACATCAATGATTGAGCGATTCAACTAATCATCCATGAATAGTTGTGAGCCTGTCAAGCAGAAGATTGAAGGTCTGGTTTCTGTCAATAATACTCAACCTCACATAAGTTTGAGGTGCACCAAAATGCATCCCACTGTGTGTGATGATTCCATTGCTCTTCAATAACTTATCACAATCTTCATCCTCCTTTCCTTCACATTTTAGCCCTGCAAAAGCTGCATTGATACAGACGGCCAGAGTAAGAGTAATTAGTCCATTTTGCCAATATTTTCATTTCAACCATTTAAAGTAGAGACATCAACTCAGTTCCACCATTCATTGATGTCTCTACTTCAACAGATAGATAGACCCATTCGAAATATACATACCTTACAACTATCAAGGATTTAAATGTCTAGAAACTGTTGTAATTATATGAGGGGATTCAACATATCTTGGGAATGTCACATACTGATGGTATCTGCTTAACGGTTTCGTCTTTCACCTTGCTTGTATGTAACTTCTAACCTCAATTATTTTTTAATTGCAGAGACACCCATGGAATCTCAACCAGGAAGGACATATTCATCGCATTTGTTCATGATTTTTCTGGCAGTAGTTTCAAGTTCAATTGCTATAGTGAGTGACATTAATTCTTTGTTCAACAAAAAGGACGAAGGCCCTCCACGATCTTGAGAATGATCTTTTATGAGGAGCAGGTGGTGCACATACATATAAATATTATTTGGAACAAGACCGAGAAAAGAACGTTGATTTGGAAATTTGCTTGTAGAATTGTGAAGAGTGGATAAACTTGTGTAAAGCCTTGTATCATCCTGCCATGGTTTCTCGGCCTTCTAGTTAAAGATACTACTGTATTTGTAGTTCTAAACATTGAAAAGGAATATAGTTGATATCACATCAATGATTGAGCGATTCAACTAATCATCCATGAATAGTTGTGAGCCTGTCAAGCAGAAGATTGAAGGTCTGGTTTCTGTCAATAATACTCAACCTCACATAAGTTTGAGGTGCACCAAAATGCATCCCACTATGTGTGATGATTCCATTGCTCTTCAATAACTTATCACAATCTTCATCCTCCTTTCCTTCACATTTTAGCCCTGCAAAAGCTGCATTGATACAGACGGCCAGAGTAAGAGTAATTAGTCCATTTTTCCAATATTTTCATTTCAACCATTTAAAGTAGAGACATCAACTCAGTTCCACAATTCATTGATGTCTCTACTTCAACAGACAGATAGACCCATTCGAAATATACATACCTTACAACTATCAAGGATTTAAATGTCTAGAAACTGTTGTAATTATATGACGGGATTCAACATATCTTGGGAATGTCACATACTGATGGTATCTGCTTAACGGTTTGTCTGACTTTTCATGTTGCCCTGTTAGAAATGGCATATGGCATATACATTCAAGGATGTGGATCATGGGTTATTCCTTAGGAGTTGTGATGTTCAAATCTTGATGCCTATATTGATGTGTTCATTTCCATGAATTTTCAGATTCTTTAAAATTCACTTCTGCATTATCAGTTGCACTTGCTATTGTATTTGTTGTGATTACGACTGGTATTGTGATTGTAAAGTTGTTCAGTGGCACTGTCAAAGCACCAAGATTGTTACCAGATATTGTGGATTTTACTTTGTTCTTGAAGCTTTTCACTGTGGTACCAGTTATTGTGACTGCTTACTTCTGTCATTACAATGGTATGGATTATTTTCCTCCATCTTTAGTCCTGCAGTGTAGTATCTTAGGGTTCATTAGTTGAATTTTCATTTAAAATTATGTTATAATGATTTGTGATGTCTTTGCGCCATGCAGTTCATTCCATATACAATGAACTTGAAGACCCTTCAGAAATGTAGCCCATTGTTCACACATCATTGGCATTGTGCTCAATTGTATACATAAGTACAAGCTTTTTTGGCTTTCTTATATTTGGAGACCAGACCATGGATGATGTCCTGGCCAATTTTGACACCAACTTGGGATTTCCGTATAGTGTTGTGCTGAATGACATTGTTCGTGTGACCTATGTTGTACATCTGATGCTGGTCTTTCCTCTCATTTTTTTTGCCCTGAGACTTAATCTTGATGGGCTTGTCTTTCCAGCGAAAAACATCTTGTTTTGGATAATAAGAGGTTCACTTTGATCACTGTTGGGTTAATTGGAATCGTTTTCCTTGGGGCATCATTCATACCAAGTATCTGGGATGCATTTCAATTCATAGGGGCCACAACAGCAGTTTGTATTGGGTTCATCTTCCCAGCTTCCATTGCTCTCAGGTAGAAAAAAAGTTGTTTTTCATTTCTCGTTTTGTCTTTCACCTTGCTTGCCTGTAACTTCTAACCTCAATTATTTTTTAATTGCAGAGACACCCATGGAATCTCAACCAGGAAGGACATATTTATCTTATTGTTCATGATTTTTCTGGTAGTAGTTTCAAGTTCAATTGCTATAGTGAGTGACATTAATTCTTTGTTCAACAAAAAGGAGGAAGGCCCTCCACGATCTTGAGAATAATTTTTTATGAGGAGCAGGTGGTGGACATACATATAAATATTATTTGGAACAGAACCGAGAAAAGAATGCTGATTTGGGAATTTTCTTGTAGAATTGTGAAGAGTGGATCAACTTTTGTAAAGCGTTGTATCATCCTGCCATGGTTGCTTGGCCTTCTAGTTAAAGATACTGTTGTATTTGTAGTTGTAAACATTGAAAAGGAATATAGTTGATCTCACGTCAATGATTGAGCGATTCAACTTATCATCCATGAATAGTTGAAAGCCTGTCAAGCAGAAGATTGAAGGCCTAGTTTCTGTCAATAATACTGAACCTCACATAAGTTTGAGGTGCACCAAAATGCATCCGACTGCGTGTGACGATTCCGTTGCTCTTCAATAACTTATCACAATCTTCATCCTCCTTTCCTTCACATTTTAGCCCTGCAAGCGTTGCATTGATATAGATGGCCAGAGGAAGAGTAATTAGTCCATTTTTCCAAGTATTTTCATTTCAACCATTTAAAGTAGAGACATCAACTTAGTTCCACCATTCATTGATGTCTCTACTTCAATAGAAAGATAGACCCATTTGAAATATACATACCTTACATGACATGCATAAGTACCAGTCAAACTCCAAGCAATTTGTACACACATGCACACAAAAACAAGCATACACATACAACCCCAGAGAAATAGAGTACAAGGTCTGCCAACATTCAAGTTACAAGTGAGAAAGAAGAGGTAGCACAGCAAATTGCATATAATTGTAAAAGAATCAACATTACTTACCCAATCCGACTTCCTGCATTACCTGTACTTTTAGATACCGTGAACAACATAAGATCTTGATCTGCAGGAGCAGTGATAGGGGTGTAATGTGGCCAGTAATAGGCTAAATCGTAGAGAAAAGTGGATGTTGGGTTCAAGCAAGCTAGTAATGGAAGAGAATAACAAAGCTAAAAAGTTGTGAGGTAAGAGAAAAATGAATGTAAAAAAAAAATAGAACTAATGCAAAACTAACTGACCTGAAAGAAATTCAGTGAAATCTTAGTGGGAATGCCAAGATCCATGGATTAGATCTGATGAAGTCTTTTTATTGAAACAAGGGTTCCAAATCAATTCAAAATTGAAATAGGGAGACTGAGGAGAGAGTGCCAATCTAGAGCTAGGTGGGAAGGTATACTCCAGAGGAAGCAAATCTGAACTTCATTAAAAAAAAAGTAGTGAGTGATCCAATTAGCTTAGAAATAAATAAAATTTAATGAAGAAACAAATCTAAATCAATACTCTGAAAAAAAATGATGTATTTCTAATCCTCTCAACAAAAGAACCTAGTTGACAAATGCAACAACCTGAAAAGAAATTAAACCAAAAAAAAATGATAATTAGAGAATGCAATTACATTAAGGGAAAATGACTTACTTGTTGCAGTGGCCAAATCTGGGTTTAAATTTTTTTATCTCAGGTAAGTAACAGAGATTATTTCTCTAAGAAACATTATGGTTTCATTGACAACAAAAAGAGGTTGGTGGAGAAATGTATTATTTACTGATAAATGAGAAACGTGTATAGAATCACATTATTGGTAACTTAACAACCAGGTCGATGCAATGAAATTATATTGAGATCCATGTTTGATATCCAGCACTCATATCGCCTCATTTTTGGTGAGTTTTGTTTTTCCACGAGTCAAAATTTCCACTTTTTTTATTATTTATTTGAAAAGAGATAATCAGCGAAAACTCCAAAAATAAATTCCACACGCAAAGTTCACCTCCAATAAAGTTCACCTCCAATAAATAGAACTCTGACTTCCGTCATAATTCAAACTAGATTTAAGGCCAAATTTACTCAGGAAAATAGGGAAGTTTGAATACTATTTATCCTGAGCTCAACACACTTTTCCTTGACTTATAACTACCCACTGAATCTATTTAGATATATAGAGGTGGCTTGTGTGTGGTAAGAAATATGAAGAAACATGACATTGGATTGTCTAGAAAATATCTGTAAGGCAATCTAGGAAGAAACATGACATCGGATTTGTTTAAAGAAGATATGTTCGGCACTTATGTAAGACTGAAGAGGTGGCTTGTCTGTAGGGAAATTTGATTAGATTCAAAGCATTGTGATCAGACTGGATCTTATTAGCCAACCACAGTTTTAAAGTTTGAAAGTCTGAATTGGTTAATATGTAGATATTCATGGCTTAATCTTTCAGACAAGCATATGACTATTCACAAGATTTAGAGAGATAAAATTCCGAGATTTATGAAAAGAAAACCCATGAAATCATTTGCCAAAGATGTTTCCATTAATCAAGAACATGACATTGGAAGGCTTGAAGATGATATTAGAATACAATTTAGTAAAAAAAACATTACATTGATTATATCCGGAGAAGATCTGTCCAACAATTTGGGAAAAAACATGAGATTGGATTCGTTTGGAAAAGATCTGTCCAACAATTCAAGCCCTAGGGGAAAAACAAGATAACTAAGATGTTTCAAGAAGATAAAATGCCGGTAGAGAAAGATGTCATCAGACATAGGTTCGAGTCAAGTAGAAAGGAGAGTAGATGTGGTGAACAACATCAACCAATGTGCCCCCTCACAATGTAAAAGCCGAAGAATCAACCAAGAGGCAAGAAACGATACCAAGGTAAGTGAACAGATTAATTATGCTACTTTGCTATTTGAAGTTAGAATGTAGACACTATTTGAATAGAATTTATAGAGTTTTAATACCTTTTTATTTATACACTCTATAGTAGTCCTTTTCTTCTTAGCTATCTGAATTTTGTTATTTATATTTTTATAAGTTGAAGGTTGAGTCTAGGTTGGGCTGGTTTCATGTCAGGTTCAACTTTATGTTGGATGGAAGAATAATCTATTCAATTGTGTGATGTTTTCATTGAAAGTATCTAATGCTTGATCGAGTTGGATGTTCCATAGGAGAGTTTCAATCCTCAACTCTTCACCAAGAAATTTAAACCTAGAGCCTGATAAAGATTAAACCCTACAAACAAACAAAAATAATTTTAACATTTTTATATGTCCTGTGTTTTAAATTCACATAGACATGGTGAGGTTTTCCTTCTATTTGTATATTTTACAACATCACTTGATAGTCATGTAATGCTAGGGAAAATAGAAAACCATTAATCAGCATTTGTAAAAGTCAGTTTGCAATAAAAGAACATGGTGGTTCCATGAAGATAATGAATGAGGGAACTAAACAATTGTTTAGACAAGTTAGTGCAGCTTGACAAAATGACTCTCCCTGCCCTTGAATGTGGCAGAAGATTGTATATTTTTCAATATCACCTGGTAGTCACATGATGTTATGGAAAATAGAATACCATTAATCAACATTTGTAAAAGTCAAAGCCTACAATAAAAGAACAGGGTGATTCCACGAAAGCAATGAATGAGGGAATTAAAAATTTGTCTAGACAATTGAATGCAGCTTGACAAAATGACTTTCCTTGTTCTTGATTGTGGAAGAAGACACCATAATCAAATTCACCATGAAGTCACTGTCCTCTTCAAATACACTTAAAAATGTCTATTATCTGCTGAAACTGGTGAAGTGGATGGATTAGAGTACATGCATCACTTCAGAGTAACAATGTAGCAATCCTCATTTCATACTTTAGAAGATAACTACTCTCTGTCATCTCTTTCACTGTCCTGCCACAAGATTAATCTTGTGAATAAACATCTCTATATAACATGAGAGGATTAATATTCTAAACAATAAACATCTCTGTATAATACAAGATATCACATAGTAAATCATAAAGGGTTTGCTTTATCTACCTTCCTTAAACTGTATTTGATTGAATCTACTGAACCTCCCTAAAGTTTAATCCGATCTTTAGCGTGTGAAGCCTGCAATTTATGGGTAAAACCAGCGATATACTAAATTATGAAGTCCGAGAAGAATGCTAGTAAAGAGTAGATTTGGAATTACAGGTAAATAACTCTCTGTCCCAGTTAGTCCTATATGTGATAAACATAAGAATTAGAGTCTGCAGTATTGTTCCTCCAATCATGCCACCCAAAAATACCTCTATACTCACTAGGGATGGGCATTGCCTACGAGGTCGGCATCAATCCCATAGAATCACAATATAACCCAAACAATTTTATATAGAGAGGAAGCAGTTTGGGGATGGGATTCTTCAAAACATGAACAAGAAGGCCTAAATCCCAGCAGCTCAACTAGAATACATTTCTCTTTGCCTCCTAAAGTCGTAAATGAAGGTTTCCCAACGCCCTGTAATGACATAATTCTCTCACATAAACAAAATCCAGTATTAGAATGCAGTTTAGGATATCAATTGGAACATTTTGGCAGTACGGAGCATTCCCCAAAAAACTCTAATTTACTTGAATGAAATAAGAGCACAAAATCCAGTTTGCCCAATGAGAACAGACATAAATGGCCAACAATGGCTTGCAAGGTCAGTGAAAACAGGCAGCTAATATAACACTGGTGAAGGCCAAAAGCTAATAAAGTCCCACCAGGTTTTACATAACCAAATGCCATTCCATTGCTTATGAATGTGTGCCAGCCCAAGCAATACCAATTGGGGTCACGTGCACAATAGACAACCTTAACAAAATAGATACCTGGATTCCTACTAGCTGCTAATTAGCCAAAGACATTCAAATTAAATGGTAATAATGGCTATATATAATGTTAAATGCCGATGGAACATTCACACTAGAGAAGAATGATGAACCCTAATCTCTTTAACGTCACCTCCCTACCTTCAGCCGTCGTCTGGCCTTTGCTCGGCCCTGCAGAAGATGGCGATGCGAGCTTCAGAGGGGCCCTGAATCCATTCAAGCCACACCCAATGAATAAGATCGCATGCAACCCTGCGAAGAAAAAAGAGAAACATGTGTGGGTTGGGCTCTCAGTAAGCTGTGCAGGCACTGCAGCAGATATGGCGGCATACACTCTTCATCTGCAGGTCGTGGGCAGCTTCGCAGTGAGGCTGAGGACAACGTCTGGCTTCGAGGAACTTCTGCAGGCCACCAAGACTCTGGATACTTTGACAGGCAACAAATCAAGCTTCGAGGGTTCCAGATTAACCCTGCATCCCAATAGTTTATGGATCCAGCATGACATTGACAGGAACCCACGCGCAATACCTGTCTTGGAGAATGGATGCAATTTTTCCAGCCAACCCCTGCACTCCGATAGTCCATTGTTTCAGAGGGCTACCACAGAGTTCACCAGACAACAAATCCCTATCTCCAAGGGAAACATCATCAGAAAAGAATCGTCTAGGAACTTCCATGCCGCCTCCCTGTACTCACTCTACCCTGATCGATCAAGCAGACATGGAATGCTGGCTTCTCACAAGCCCCTGCGGCAAGTTCAGGAAAAGGTGGCCCACCAAAGCACCAGCTTCCTCTCGTCTCAGATTTGCAGAGGGAAGTAGAAGTCTGATCACTCTGCCTTGTTCCAGATCCAGATCATGCTCCTTTCTGGCAAAACTCTACTTCTTTGGGTGAGCTCTTCGGATCTAGTGCAGGATCTCAAGAAAATCCTGGAATTTAGGCTAGGGATTCCCTTTGCATCTCAACGACTCCTCCACGAAGGTAAAAAACTTGAGTATCTTTATACCCTTTCTTTTTATAGCATTAAGAGAAATGCCTCCATCATTTTTACCCTTCGTTTGAGAGGGGGAGCTGTTGGACAGTCATCTTCAGCTGCGGCTTTTTCATACAAAGATGCTGTCCATACTCAGATGCCCAAGAAAACAGCTCCACCAGCTCAGGCTCCCAAACCTTTTTTGGTGGAAAAACTGGAGGAAACCCCCTCCATTGTAATAATGCATCCAACGCTGGATGAGCAAATCCAAAAGTATGCAAAGCATGCCATTATTTGTAGGTTCAATGGGTTATGGCCATGCATAACATATCTCTACCAATGGATTCACTCTAACTGGACCAACAATTGCAAGGTTCTTCTATGCTCAAAGGGTTTCTTCATTGTAGTGTCTGCTCTCAGTGAGGACTACCAAAAAGAATTATCTGAAGGCCCATGGTTTTGGGGTTCAACAGGTTTATTCCTCACCCCTTGGTTCCCAGATTTTGATCCCTCTACAACAATCATCACCAAACTCCCCATTTGGGTCAGACTTCCTAATCTCCCGGCGCATCTATGGAAATTTGCTGTATTCCAAGGGATTGGCAATACTCTAGGCCACTTTCTAGCCACATACACCTCTAGAGGGGAAAAGGGCATATACACCTTTGCCAGAATCTGTGCAGAAATAGACATGAGCAAAGGTCTACCTGATCAGATTAATCTCAAAAATGGAGAATTCCATTGGACTCAGACCCTGGATTACGAGAACAAAACCTTTCGCTGCCGAAATTTCCATCACACAGGACACCTTCAGAGCTCTTGTCCCTCAATGCCTGCCCAAAAGAAGAAATCCAATCCTAAACCAAAATCCAAAAGCTGGAAACCTCATGATCCTCCTTCCTTGGATGATTTTGATTCCAGCTTAGATGAAGAGGAAGGGGACATGGAAGGAATGGACGCAAAGCTGGCACAGGATCCACCCTCGTCTGGTCCTGAGGAATCTTCTGTCCCACCAATCTCACAGAAAATAATTCATGAGTCCTCTCCCTTGGATTCAGACAAGGAGACCTCTCCATCAGCCCAACTTAGTTTGCAAATCATGCCAACTTAGCAGAGTCATCTTGGTTGGGTCAAAGTTGGTAAAAGAAAGGAAAAAAATGTCGAATAGTTGATTCTACCTACGATGGGTAGAATCCTTTGTTCTGCTCTTGTTAATCTGCTCTTCCTGTTACTTCTTGTTTAGCACTGCTCTCTTCTTGTTTTCTCTTAGGGGCCGAGGTGGATAATCTGTCCTTTCTGGCTGCCCGTTCTCTTGCTTCTCTTGGTTGTAACTTCATATTGTACCATACGTCCTCTTAATAGAATTAGTCTTTGCCGAGAAAAAAAAAAATGTTAATTGCCAACGCATTAACCATATCCTGATAAAAAGAAGTCATATCGAAAAAAACCAACATAATTCCTTGAATTAGGGGAGGTAAATACCTATGATTATCATATAAACAATAAGAATGCCCAAATTGTTAATAATCACACAGAGCTGCAACAACATCTTCCCAATATTCCTAAAGGCATCTCCCATGATGCCGCCATTGGAAGCTGCTACCTCGACTCTGCTAAACCTTAAGAGCATATCAATTGAAGCATCCGTCAAGAAGCAAACGAAGATAATGAGGAGACTACCGAGGATCAATCCCAAGACCTTCATAGTAGTAGGCAGAGCCATTATCTCCGCTCCCACCACCGTAGTGGATAGATTGAACACTGTGGCAGAGAAGGAGGCGCCATTGAATCCTTCATGCACACCATCTTCGCCATCCTGGTGCTTCTCGGGAAATAGGGGACTGGTTTCACTCACCAAAGGCTTCTGCTTCCAGGATCTCCTCTATGGCGAGGCCATAATTGTCATTGTTTAGACAAAACCAGGGCCCAAAATATTCGCATGTAATTGAATTTTTGAGATGGAGAGGGCAAACGTCTGGACTAGTTAGAGGGAAGAATTTGAGATGTTCCAGCAATTTTTCTGAGAGGAATTTGTTAAATAGATGGCATGCAACTTCTATTGACAAATTTGATGGCGCAAGATTATCCAACCCCGACACTGCTATTTATTTCCAATGCAGAGCTCGGGAGTGAGTTTTCCGCCTTGTTCTGGTGACTTGGTGAGCTGCAAGGGAGTGTCGGGTTGAATTGGTCAGGGAGTAGCCCGTTGTTAAACAAGATAGCTTCTATATCTTAAATGGCTAAACAAGATTTGTTAGACCTGTGGATTTTAATATATGAAACCATTTATACTTATGTTCCGTGACTAATTGGCTCTCTTATGCAGCAATGTTCTTGGATCATATGTCCATTTCATATGGAACGTCTACTAAGTGGTTTCAGTTAATGGGGCATTGCTTTCAGTGTTAAATATATTTTTATTCTTTATCAAAGTACTTTTTTGTTCTATTTGCTTTCTTCAATTTATGCCTTATGACGTTTCCTTTGCAACATCTAGAGCAAATGCTAGTTATCTTATTTTATTAACTTATAAATAAGCTTTGATACAATATTATGTATTAATAATAAATATATGGTTTATTAATATTATAAATTTATAAACGATAATTATTTTAAAAATAAAATATTGATCTATATTTGACTTATTTAATTTCATAATATTTTTATGTTATAACTCTGTTTGTTTTGGAATAGGGTTTCTAGAATTTTAATTTAATTATCAATAATTATAATGTGAATGATAGAGATTTAACCTCTATGGAATATTTTAGAATATTTTTAGTAGTAGCCACAAATCAAATGTAGTTATGCTCTTTCTACCATTTTAATTAAATTGAGTTATTTAGAAAATAATGTGTTATGGACATGTGTCATATGATAAATCATGATATTGGCATATAGTATTATAAAAAACATATTTACAAGTTAAAAATTTCGATGGTAAAGAGGGGTGAATCTCCATGGTTAAGAATATTTCATATGTCTTTTAAATGTATACATGTTTAAACTCATATATTATTTTTTTAATAATTAATAATAATAATGTTAAATAATAATTCAAATTAAATATTATATTTTTCAAAACTTGGAGAAATAAGCAATATAATACACAATTTAGAGCTCTAAGCTCGTGTGTACTTTCTGCAATAACCAAGATCTTGATTCATCCTCCAATGGTGTTCCCAAAGCCCCACCCTCCTCCTCTCTCTACAACTGTGGATGAAATTGCAACTTTTGAATCGCCAATTACAGTCTTAGAGAATCAACCAAAACCAAAGAATGCTCAATCAAAATTTGCGAAGAGAGCCTAAGCAATTCCTTCAATCGCACTCCCCAATGGTACGATTAGAATAACCCTAGCTTTTTCACAGAGAACCCTTTTCAACAAGTTTACTGGAATGTGGCCTTCTCCTCGCTCAATGGAATTCTAGATTATCAATCATGGAGGCCGAAGATGAATGGAGATATGTGATTCTATGCCTGAGATAACAGAGTCTTTACTTTTGTTTTTTAATTTAAGTACTATGGAGATGTAATTTTTCAAAATTATCCATATTTATTTGGTTCTAAGGGTATATTTTTCAATCAGTGGACTTTGGATTTCAACCCTGATTAGTATATCCTAACAACAATCTTGGTTTGGGTGAAACTCTTGAGTCTCCCTCTCTCTTTAGAGTGTTGATTTCCTAAAAGAAATAGGGAGTGGGGTTGGGAAGTATCTAGATGAATCTGAACCAAAGGGATCTCAATTTACATGTGCTAAAATATGTGTCAAAGTAAATCTGGAAAAAGGGATACCTTATGAGATCAAAATAACCTTAGGAAGGTGGATTCACTTGGAAACCATGTATTATGAATAGATCTTATGTCGTTACTACCATGAATATGGTCATTTCACGAAAGATTGAAAAAGGGTCTTGCTAGCAAAGGCCCAGATCTGCTAGTAGATCAAGGAGAAAATTAGCAAGTTCCAAGGTGAGGGAAGAACAAAAGTAGATCTAATAGGACCCGTCAATAGGAAATACAGAACACCAATGGAAATTCATATTTGAACCCTTTCAATGCTATGCAAAATCATATGGATAATAATCAAATTTCCATCCCTCAAGAACAAGGCACCTAGAACAGTGAAACAAATGAGGAAGTGTAGGAGAAAGGAGAAATTAATGAGGAAGAAGAAAATATATAAGAATAGTCTCCTCCTCTAGAAAAGTTGATCCTAGCTGCTTACCAATATCCTCAGCCAAGAATCAAACCTTTCTCTCCTAAATCTGGACATGTCAATGGTGATGCTCTGCCTATGGGAGTCATAACCAAGAATATGGAACAAATACCTAGTTTGGCTAACGAAGGTAGTAGCCATGAGATAGAAAGTAATAAAAATAAACAAGGTCACCCTAAAAGGAATGTCGTTCGAGAAAGAGAAGCAGAAAATAATAAGAATATGGGAAATTAGCAGGTCCTTCTAGACATTCTTAAATCGAAAGGTCTTAAGGGCCCAGAAATTCCAGAAAAAATAGAAGGCTTCTCCTAAATCCATCCTTCTCAATGATCACTCTTTCTTGGAATATAAGAGGTCTAGGTATCCCTATTAAAACCTGAGTGATTTGGGATTTAGTTAAACAAGAAAAACCTTATATTCTCCTATTGTAGGAAATGAAGATGGAAGAAAAAGAGGTATATAAGGAAGCACAATTTTTTTAAAAGGGAAATGATGGAGTTGTTCACGATGAAGGAGATGAATCTATAGGAATTGACATGTTTTGGTTGAAACAACATTTTTAGCAAATTGACAACATTAAGTTGCAATTTTGGATGGTGACCATCCATGAAAGGAAATATACTAAATAACAAATTCCTATCATCAATGTTTATGGGCCTATGTTGCACAGGGAAAAATCTTATTTGTAGGATTCACTTAATTCTATGTTATGAAACCAGCTCAAGAAAAGATAGGAAAGATAGATCAACGACTTAGAATTCAGCCTCTTCGAGGGGGCAACCTCCTTTACATTACATAAATGAACAATTCTTGGATGATACAAATGAAAAGATCTCCTTTCTATATATAGGAGTCTAAGGGCTCACAACATAATCATAGCCGACATAACAATAATAATGTAAGGGCACAATAATAACAATAGTGGGCTTCTATGGGGGCACAATAGTAACAATATGGGCACTACATGGGTACATCAATATAATAAGGGGGTTGTACTAATAACAATAAGG
>APFE031091692.1:112717-177610 GCA_000404065.3 Pinus taeda | reverse complement strand
AATTAATGGAGAAACTGTTGCATGTCCCCACATAGACTTCATGTTTGATTTTCCTTAACTAATTAACACAAGATGAATTAATTAATTAATTTACAAACAGCTGCTAAGATCAAATTCGAATTTTAATTCACTATTTTAGTTTAGGGACTGACTAAAATAGGAATCTATCCTGAACTGCTAAAAATAGCAATGTTATTTTTAGCACTTCCATTTTGCATTCCTTGCTACTTAGTCCAGTACTGGTACCTAAATTGTTATTTATAGCAGTGCTATTTTTAGCACCTCTATTTTTAGCATTTCTTGTTTCCATTTTTAACACTCCCTCTCAACAAGAAAGGCTTCAACTCAAACCCGATCCTGAACCTTTGGAATTTTCTGCATGCAACACTTCTTCCAAGTGTGGACGCTCCAGAAACTCTAGAAAAAGAAAACTCCCAACTGACCTCTCTGTTGAGCTAGAAACATACTCTGATGTTGAAGCTCCCTCTACTACTAACAAATTCTCCCTCTATGACCTCTGAGCTGCTGAAACATCTCCATGCATCTCGCACCGTTGCACACCCCTCTGTGCCATCCTGCACTAGTGCAACACTCCTGTACCTCTCGCATTGTTGCAGCCTGCTAGCTCTGCACTGTCTTGGGATTCCTGCATTGCAGCTCTTTCTACCGCTCCATCTGCATCTGCCTCTACCCACTCAACCAGTCCTGCTACTCCTCATCAAGGCTCCTGTAGAAAATTCAAATCAAAGAGGTTGGGCACCTCAAAGATCCTGCCCCTATTCTAGCCTTCTTGGGATTGTCACTCCACATCGCCCCACCTCTGACCTGGAGGTAAGAATGCATGTGATCCCTCTACCCACTTGGCTTGAAATTTCCCCCTACTTGAGGTCTTTGCATGAGTGGATGCCTCCACTCTATCTCCTCTCAGCTTCCCCAGTTGTGGCTGCTCCACAACCTCCTGAAGTTGCTTCACCAATCGTGGCTCCTCAACAATTGTCTGAGACTTCTCCTGTGGCTACATGTTGAGAGGTAATGTACTCTTCCTCTCAACCACAAAGTCTCCATTAGTTGCCTTGCTCCTCAAGGCTTTACATGCATCTTGAACCTCAAGAGCATACAGGTTCTTGACTCGTGAACCGATCTGCTTCTCCTGTCTCGTGGTGATGTGTCGAAGGAAAACCTTTCCCTTACTGAAGACTACATCACAGCATCTGTATTCCAGCATTGCGATCGATACCAAATTTTTCTTCAGTCCTGGTACATAGTTGACATCAGTCAAGGTAATGTGAGCTCCATGCTCCCTCTAAAAAAAAACTGTGCCTACACCTGAGACACTATAATTTTCATCATTACCCATCGCGGTCCACATCTGGAGATCCTTCTACTCCAAGGTACTGAACAAATTCTTGTCACCGGTCATGTGGAAAGAAGCTCCATTGTCAAGAAACCAACCACTTCCCACCATGGACGAAACCATGCATGCTAAGAGGGTGAAATCCAACTCGAACTGTGAGGCCAATGCCTCACCTTCAGACCCTTCCTTGGATCCCATATTGGATTTCTTCAATGGACAATTTGTTGCAAAATGGCCCACCTCATTAAAACGAAAGCATCGCACTTTTGATTTGTCAAACTTCTTCCCACCATGGGAAGAACTCAATTTGGGATGAGAATCCTTCTCCTTCCCTTTCTTTTCCTTACTCGCTAAGGCACAATTTTCTTCATCCTCCTTGGATGATGGAGATCCATCTCTGGTGCTTCTTCTTATCTCCTCCTACATCAGATCCTACCAAATTCATTCCCAATCTAGCAGTTTCTCTCTTCCATTAACTGAGTCTTGGTAGCTATGCCAGCTCTTAGGAAGACCGAGGAGTGCAAGACTCACCATGTCATTATCACTGGTCATGATCCCTACACTTCCAAGCTCATCCCTACAAGTGGTGAGCTTGTTCAAATATGTAGAGATCGTGTCACCCTTTTCACACTTGATCTTACAAAGCTTTTCTTTCAGCGCCAACTTCCTCTGATCGCTTCTATTCTGATATAGATCTTTCAATGTTTTCCACATTGAAAATGGTGTCTCCTTCCCATGGAGGCTCGAGACAATGTGGTCTCAAACTCCCTCCAGGAGGATTCTCTTTGCTCTAGCCACACATTTCTTCCATTCCGCCAGTTGCATAGCATCAGTCGGCTTGGGGACTTCTTGATCAATGAATTCCTTTATATCGTTATCCTCTAATACTACCTCCATGCGATCCTTCCAGGCTATATAATTCGAGTTTCCATAAAGGGCATACTCAAGTCTTAAACCATTGAATGCCATCGGTGAAATTGAGATGTGATAAGAACTCTATTTCTATATTCAAGAACCACAAACTTCAAACTTCTCCTTCTTGTAAATTGTTCTTTGCTTTGATCACCTTTGCTCTGATACCATGTAGAAATTCCCACTGTAGATCAACAGATTATGCAATATACTAAAACACAATACAAGATCTACTTCTACAACACTTTGTGAAAGCTTAATCAAATTGAGCAAGATCAAGAGAACACATATAACTGAGAATGAGAAATCAATCACACATAACACAGAAGAAATAACCTAGGGAAAGCCTCAGCATAAAACCCCAATCTCTGTATTATCATACAAGTAGAAAATAGTCACATAATTACATAAAGCCTTAGCTCGGAAGTTATCTAGCTCTCAGTATAATCCCTCTGTTGCTCATTGACAGTCAAAGGCCTCTCATAAAGCTTCTCCTCTGTCCTCCAAGCCTCCTATTTCCTTGTGTAGTTTTTCTTGGGATCCAGTGCTTCCACACATGTGAATTCTCACCTCACACTACTCACTTGGCCCAGTAGTAACTGCACAATCATAAAGGAGATAATTCCTTCTACATGGATGATTTTCCTTTATAGGAAAAATCCATCCAACTGATAGTACATTGTCCCTCCTCTGGTCTCAACTGGGTCTCTGTCTGAACTGACATGCATGAGTTATTTATGAGAGAATACTCAGTTATCCAAAGTGCAGTAGTTACATGTATGCAAGAATTAACTAACTGAACTTATGTTAATTCAACAAACTGTTTGAATTAATCTAACTGGACTTGACTCGATTAACTAAGCCAACTAATTACAACTCAATATTACAACTCATCCTTATCTCTTTAACTGATGGATAAATTCCTCAATTAATGGAGAAACTATTGCATGTCCCCACATAGACTTCATGTTTGATTTTCCTTAACTAACTCAAGATGAATTAATTAATTAATATACAAACAACTGCTAAAATCAAATTCAAATTTTACTTCACTATTTTAGTTCAGAGATTGACTAAAATAGGAATCTATCCTGAACTGCTAAAAATAGAAATTCTATTTTTAGCACTTCCATTTTTCATTCCTTTTTGTTTAGTCCAGCACTGGTACCTGAACTGCTATTTATAGCAATGCTATTTTTAGCATTTCTTGTTGCCATTTTCAACATATGACATCTCTACTCCTAATGATTTTGTGTTTTCATAATCATAAAAGCGATAACCAAAATCATTAACACCATATCCAATAAAGGTACATTTCTTTTATTTTGCCTCAAGATTTGTTCTATTTTGTTTATTAATGTGGACAAAGGCTTCACAACCAAAAATCTTTAAAAAAAGATTAGTTTACTTTTTTACCTGTCCATGCCTCCTTTGGAATACCACCATCCAAGGAACTTGAAAGCCCTCTATTTATTAGATAAACAGCAATATCTATAGCATCTGCCCAAAATTGTAAAGGCAATCATGCATCCAGTCTCATGCACCTTGCACCCTCCATGATTGTCTTGTTCATCCTTTCTGACACACCATTTTCTTGTGGTTCTCCTAGAACTGTCTTCTCTCTGCGAATTCCATTCTCTGAACAAAACCTATCAAACTCTTTGCTGCAATATTCACCTCCATTGTTTGATCTGAGACACTTCAACCTTTTTCCTGTCTCATTTTCAACCAAAGCTTTCCATTTCTTTAAAGTATCAAATACATCATATTTATTTTGAATACAATAAATCCAGGTTTTTCTGGTTGAACCATCAATAAAAGAAACATAATAACGAGAGCCACCAAGAGCAGGTCCCCATACATCTGTATGCACAAGCTCTAATTTTTCGCTCTTCTTTTCTTTCCCAACTTTGAGGAATCTGACTCTCTTCTGTTTTCCATAGACACAATCCTCACAGAATTTTAAATCAACATGCTTCAAACCTGGCAACAAATTTCTAGAGTGAAGAATTTTCATCTCCTTGTCACTCATGTGCCAGAGCCTATGATGCCACAATGTCATTTCTTCTCTTGTAGAGGTTAAAGAATTAACAGAATTAGAAATACCATTGCATAAATACAATGTACCAACCTTTTCTCCTTTTGCTATTACCAGGGATCCTTTAGTGACCTTCCAGGTTTTATCTGTAAAAGTAGTCACATAGCCTTCACCTCCCAACTGACCTGTTGAAATAATATTTTTCTTCAGATCTAGAACATGCCTTACCTCCTTCAATAGCCATTGATTTACATTCTGCTGTTTTATGAAAACTATACCCATTTCAATGATTTTACAGGGTTTATCATCACCCAATTGAAGCTATCCTAAATCTGCTTGAACATAATCATGAAAAGGTTTCCTATGAGGTGTGGCATGGAATGAGGCCCCTAAATCTACCACCAAGGCATCAATAATATTTTCTAAAGAAAGAAACAAAGCATCTTGCAACACATCACTTGTTGCATTCGCTTCATCATTATTTTCTTGTTGTGCGTCTCCTTCTTTTCCCTTCCGAGACTTGCAATCTTTCTTCAGCTGTCCTTTCTTCCCGCATTTCTAGCACATTGTCCCTGATATGGACTTGGATCTGCCTTTTCTTGACTTACAGTGATATTCAGGGCTCTTTCCTCTTTCCATTTTCTTCCCCTAGTCTTTGCAGTCAAATCATTACCTGATGTCTCACCGGAGCTATTCCTTTGCATTTCCTCGCTAAGGATTGTACCAACAACATCATCAAACTTTAAAGTACTAGATCCAGAGAAAGGGTTACTAATGGCCATAACTAAACCATTCCAACTTTTTTCCAATGAGCACAGAAGTAATAGAGCACTAACTTCATCATCAAAAGTTACCCCTACAAAACTTAACTGACTAGTAACTATATTAAATTCATTTAAATGATCAGCAACAAATCCACCTTCTGAAATTTTCATATTAAATAAATGCCTCATAAGAAATACCTTATTTGAGGCTGAGGGTTTTTCATATAGTTTGGGAAATGTCAACATTAAAACCTTTGTTGTCGTTTCCTTTGAAATATTAAATGATACCGACGCCAAGAGGCATAGTTGTATTATTCCAAGTGCCTTTCTATTGATAATATCTCATTTTGTGTTTGTCATACTCGTCAGCTTCTTTGCCTTTCTGCTCAATG
Source organism: Pinus taeda (assembly GCA_000404065.3). Taxonomy (NCBI): domain Eukaryota; kingdom Viridiplantae; phylum Streptophyta; class Pinopsida; order Pinales; family Pinaceae; genus Pinus; species Pinus taeda. The sequence goes on along the minus strand of APFE031091692.1, from coordinate 172,150 downwards.
GTTGGTACAGATCTCTCTTATACAAATAATCTTCCATCTACATCTTCCACAACTAGTAGGTTTTCCTGTTAAATTTTTTTACCCTAAACCTACCATCTTCCGCCATTGCTCCCACTTGAACCAGGAACCCTTCTCTCCTGCGAATTTATCAGCCAAATAGACCTTCGGCTCTGATACCAGTTGTTAGAAAATTATATATTACATAGTAATGGAACACATAAAATATTGTAGAAATATAAACACAGAAAATGCATAAAACAAGAGAGACACAGATATACATGGTTCACCCAGTTTGGGCTATGCCCACATAGAAACAGCCAGTCCTTCCTTTTATATTATCCAGCAAACTGAAGAGATACAACCTATAGTAGATCCACTATAATTCGCTCTTCGCTCTCAATATCCTCTCTCTTCATCACTCAGAATACAAATTTACATAGACGCAATACAATTCCCTCATATATAGCGAGGGGTTGCCTTCTAGGGAAGAAAAGCCCTAAATTAAACGTAACTTCTATCGTCAGATCTCTGCCTAATGAAGGCCCAAATTGACTACGAAATTACAACATTTTACAAGACAATTTTACATTTATTTTTAGCTTCAAGGGCACTACCCCCGATCCCCTCGCCAGGGGGGGCTCCCAAAGGTCGCAGCCGCCCCCCCTGGACCCCCTTGAAGCAAATATTTTACAGGCGATGTTGCTACCCCATTTCAAACTGGGGTCCAATGTGGCAATACCTTTGAATACAAAAGATAATCAAGCTCCACACCCAACATAGTAGACCTACGTCTCAAGCACAATCCATTGTGGGATTCAAGGAGATCATGATGAAGCCTGGAGAGACGCCCTGGGATTTGAATCAAATATTGAAGTGTACGATCCGTGAAGCCAACATGAATTTGACTGATGGGAAGTAGCGCAAATGGTTTGTGGCCTCACTCCTACCTCACCTAAGGGTTGCGCTATCACAACAGAAGATTGGGACCCAGGCTAAAGCTCTAGAAATTGCAATGAGATTGCACGAGACACCAATGCAGGATGCTAATCTAGGGGTTCAGTTGATTCACGTGTAGTTGCAAAACTTTTGCCTCGAAATGAAAAGCCTAAAGAAAGACAAAACAGCTCAGCAAAAGGCACGCGAAGAAGTCTGGTGCATGAAATGTAAAAGTCAAGGGCATGACAAGGGTCACTATCCAGTCTTTGTGAATTATGTTATAGCAGGGGGACCGATGCCTTTGAGCCCGGAGGCTGCAGTAGGGCCAATTACAAGGCTTGTGCTATGGTGTGTTATCTGCCAAGTAGCTGGGAAACATGTGACTGACAATTTCCATTTGCTGCAGAAATTCATACAAACACCACAACAACTCTTCTGCAATTTCTGTCAATTTCTGTCAATTAGTGGGTCATGACGAGCGTAATTGTCATAGTTACGAATTAATAATGGACAAGACACCTGCATACAGGGTGCAGGAAGAAACGTAGCCTCCGAACCAAGGCACTGGAGGAGTGTAAGGTGAGTATCAGGGGTAAGGCTGAGCCTGAGGTAGAGGACCTGGTAGAGGTCGAGGGTAGCTTATTTGTTACAATTGTGCAGGACTGGGACAATAAGTGAGAGACTTCCCAAATCTGACATGATTGCCATGCTACTATTGTACTCAGTTTGACCATGTGACTGAGGATTTCCCTATATTGTTGGCTAAGATTTGCAAAAAGGGGGCACAACCTCCGTAGCCGACTCAGAACCTACAAATGATGAGGGCTGAGCCTCGCGAGGAAGACCCTAAGGTAAACATTATGCTACGAAGTGGAACGACGATTGGTGAGGATAAGGGGAAGCAACCTGCAAAAGGTGAGTGGGTCAACAAAGCACCAAAAAAGGAGATCGAGTTTGATCTAGAATGCGCAAAAGAAACATTTATGGAAGCGAAGAAAAGTTTCGTTAAGGCCTCTACCTCAAGAAGTTAGGAGAAACCAATTGAAGAGATGGACCCATCCATGATTACCATGTTCTTGGAGACCTGCATGAAACTTCTCTACGATAGTAAGGCTATGAAGGGACTATAGTAACTGATCAATCGGTGCGCTGGCAAGGACAATGCTACTAGCGAACCACGCGTAGTCAGAAATCTTGCTAGGCATAAGCCAATGACTGGACGTGACATGAGACTCACCACACAGATAGGAGAATATGAAATGGACCAAGTTATCTTAGACCTGGGGTCTGATGCGAATGTTTTGCTAAAACAAACATGGGAAAGTATTGGGAGACCTATGCTACAATGGTCTCTGATCCAATTAAGGATGGTGAATCAACAGAAAATCATCCCAATTGGGAGGTTGTAGGGGGTAACAGTTGACATCGAATGCAAGAGCGGACTGGAGGATTTTGAAGTAATAGAGATTGTGGATTATAGCAATCCCTACTCCACACTCCTTGTGATCGATTGGGCCACTGACAAGAATAGGGTAATCAACCTGAAGAAGCAAAAGATGATATTAGAGAAGAAATCGCTCTGCGTAGTCGTGTCACTCGATCTTGCAGAAGGACCGTGCTATAAAAAATCGGTCCGTGGTTATGAAAGTGATGATGATTTGGACCAAATTTACAAGATAACAGTGTGAGACCAGGATTGGGTGAACTCGATAGTAGACGGACATATTGCATGGGTCCGCGAGAGCTCCTGCACATCAGATTCGAACAAAGAAATGGAGCACTGGTAGAACCGGCCACATGAAGTATTTATGTTGCGTTGTAATATGATGACCAAGTCATTGCGTTGTGTATCATCAGAGGTAAGAAATTTCCCTTACTATGACAGGTTAACTGATGTTGATCACTTTTTGGATGCATTCGAAATGGAAGTTCCCAAGAAGCGTCGCTTCCAAGCATTAGATTGGGCGCTGCGCGCTACACCCACAAGTTGGTGGGGTACACACAAGGACAGTTTTGAGGATTGGCGCAAATATAGAAGGATGATGAGGATAAGCTTTGGCCACCCGAATGTATGACTAACAGAAAAGTATGACGGGAGGAATGATCCGCGTGATCATTTGGCCAGATGGACTGAAGTATATGGAGAAAAGCCTCAGCTAGAGTGGGTCCATCTATTTTGTCATACCTTGGATGTTATACCAATGAATTGGTACTTGTAGACAAAACTTCGTCATGGCACTGAAGAATTGGATGTTTTACGCCAAGGATTTCTGAAGACGTTCAGTTTTGAGGATGGATTTGAATCTATCGATGAAGTGTTTCAGGAGGTTAAGATAGCCATCTTTAGGATACTGCGGGATCCTCTAGACCTAATTCAACCTGATTGGACTACCCAGCTGAGCCACGCACTAGAGTGTTACAATGTAACAGTGGAAGAAGAAGACGAAGACCTGAGAATTATTAATATCTCAGAGACTAAAGGTATCCGAGGATTTGAAGGACCACAACTAGAGAACCCCGACAACAGAGCCGCACATAACTAGATAAGTGAACATTTGCATGGAGGCAGAGCCGAAGTTTGCAAAGATTGGGGACTATTGGGACGATGCGACGATAGATAAGGTCGTCAAACTACTCTGTGAATATCAAGACTTGTTCCCCACGAAGTTTTCCAATCTAAAAGGAATAATAGGAGACCTGGGTGTCATAAAGATCACCTTGAAACCGGACATGAAACCTGTGAAACAAAGACCTTATCGCCTCAATCTGAAGTATAAGGAAATGGTCCGTGTTGAATTAGATAAGATGCTCACGGTGGATATTATTGAACCGGTGGAACAATCTAATTGGGTAAGCCCGATAGTGGTTTAGGAAAAGAAGCAGAAGGAAGAAATAAGTATATGCGTAGATCTCAAGAAGTTGAATGATGCCTGCATTCATGATCCCTTCCCAAACCCGTTCACCGATGAGTTCCTGGATAATTTTGGTGGTTAAGAAGCATATTCGTTCACTGATGGGTTCTCTAGGTACCATCAAATCAAGATCGTGCTAGAGGATAGAAGTAAGACGACCTTCGTGCCTGAATGGGGATGCTTCCAGTATACGATGATGCATTTTGGGCTGAAGGACGCGTCGACGATATTTTCACGCGTAGTCATCGCAGCATTCAAGGATTTTATTCATAAATTTCTAGAAGTATACTTTGATTATTGGACAGTGTTCGGACTGGTGAAGCGCCATGTGGCAAGTCTGCACTTGATGCTAGATACATGCCAGAGGTACCATATCATGCTCAATATAAAGAAATGTTTGTTTTGTGTCCCTTTTTGGATCTTTTTGGGCCATGTGGTATGCAAATAAGGCTTGATGGTAAACCTAGCTAAGATCGTGATCATAATCAATTTGGAGGCGCCAAGAAGTGTGAAATAGTTACACACAACACTGGGGCATACAGGATACTATAGGAAATTCATCAAGAGCTACGCCTAGATTACTGCGCCGATGGAAAATTTGTTAAAAAAGGATGTTACGTTCTGTTGGAATGAATAATGCCAGAAGAGCTTGGATGTGTTAAAGGAGAAGATGGTCATCGCATCGATCCTGTTCTTCCAAGATTGGAAGAAGGAATTTCATGTGCATGAGAATGCATCATGTATTGCGTTGGGAGCAGTACTGACACAGGACAGTGAAGGGGACTTGGATCATCATATAGTGTTTGCAAGTAGGAATTTGTCCAATGTGGAGAAAAATTATTCCACAATAGAGCACGAAGGATTAGCTATGGTGTATGCACTCCAAAAGTTCAGGCACTATTTGTTGGGCGGACACTTTAAGATGTATATGGACCATTCCGCATTGAAATACCTGGTCAACAAGCCTATGTTGGGGGGAAGATATGCAGGTGGTTGTTTTTGTTCCAGGAGTATGATTTTGAAGTTATTGTGGAACCAGGACACTTGAATGCTGGACCGGATCATCTATCGCACATCGAAACGGGAGAGGAACCTACTAATTTGGAGAAGGGGCTACCTCACACGCAGGGGCTACCTGAAACGTAACTCTTTGTAGTGCACGTCGTGGACGTTCACTATGAATATATTATCCACTTCCTGATGACAGGAACGGCTCCGAACGGTTATACAAGTCAATAGAAGAAGTAACTTGTAGTGTGCGCAGCAGATTTTTCCATCATTGAAGGGCACTTGTATAAAATGGGATCAGATGAAATATTCTGATGTTATGTGCCAGAGTTTGAATGAAACAACATCCTCATTGAGGCTCATGACGGAGCCATGAGAGGTCATTATGCAGGAAGAGCAACAGCCTAGAAGATTCTACGCATTCGGTTATAGTGGCTGACCTTGCATAAGGATTCAAAAGCGTATTGTAGGGCATGAAACGCATGCCAAAGGACGAGTAGACCCTCATGCAGGGATGAGCTGCCACTAAATCTGCAGATATCACTACATCCCTTTCGAGAAGTGGGAAATTGACTTTGCAGGACCAATTCAGCCTCCAGGAAAGAAGACGGGTGCGTGGTACATCATCACTGTGACTAAATATTTAACCAGATGGGCAGCGGCGCAGCATGTGAAGGACTGTACAAGCATGATAGCAGCAAAATTTATCTTTGAGTATGTGCTAAAAAGGTTCGGTTTTCCAAAAATCCTAATGAGTGACCGTGGTACACACTTTCTCAATGAGACGATCAATGAGATGACGGAGGAGTTTCAGGTTTACCATTAGAAGAGCACACCCTATCATCCGTAGGCTAATGGGATGGTGGAAGCGTTTAATAAAGTATTAGAGAGTTTTCTCACAAAGGTTTGCAATGCTCAAATAAATGACTGGGATGTTCGCATACCTGCGATTCTATGGGCTTATAGAATGACTTGCAAGAAGTTGACTAGACAAACACCGTTCAAACTGGTTTATGGCATGGAAGTTGTGATGCCGATGGAGTGCACTGTACCTAGTCTGAAAATAGCGGCATTCACAGGAATGGCAGATCACGGAACCTTGGAGGAGAGGCTCGCGCAGCTAACAAAGCTTGAAGAAGATAGATTTCTAGCTGGTTTCCATCAACAGGTTCAAAAGGAGTGCAAAAAGGCATGGCACAATTGGCACATCAAAATGTACACCTTCAAGGTAAATGATCTGGTTTTGTTATATGACAGCAAGTTTGATAAATTTCTAGGGAAATTTAGGATGCATTGGCTAGGGCCCTATGTCACCAAGGATATTACTGATGGTGGAGTAGTTCAGTTGGTAAAATTGAATGGAGAACCATTCCCAGGACGGATGAATGGCAGCCGATTGAAGCCATACACTAGCGATCCGGCTAGATGACTACATGATGATAGCACATTCTTAGCGCTCCAGGCAGCTGAAAGGAGGCATGGCACTATAAACTACACTGCCCAGGTTGGAGAGCTGCACGATTGGGGGATTGTGCGGAATAAAGGAATATCATAGTGTCAACAAAAACGCGCAGGGAGTTGCGCTATCCAAGAAAGGACCGTGCAAGGTAGTCGGAAAGTGACCTTTATGGTCACTGTTCATGACTTGATAGTGGGAAACGGCCAACTGGAGTAGGGGGGGGCATTTAAATCGGAATTTAAGCGAAAAATATGTGAAAATATTCCACCAATCCAGCATTTATGAACGAGTTATAGGGGGAACGATAGGATTTGAATTTGAAAATACCTATAAATTACAGGTGGTTGTCCAGCAAAAAACACTTGGCATTTTGAGAATTGAGGTATTAAGCCCTCAGGCACGTATGAACCCTGAGATATTTGAAGCCCTGGTAGCAAGTTCAGTGTTTGAGAATTTTCCAATGGAGATGTGGGTGTTGTTGTCTAGCATTATGTCAGTGCCCGCAGAAACTGTGAGTGCAGGAGAGGCAATGACACCTGAAGCAACTACCCCAGAGGTAGTAATGGTAGCTGAGGGAGTTTCCCCGGAGGTTGAAAGTGTTGAAGTACCAGTAGAAATACCTAAATCCCTGAGGACACCCAGGTTGAGGCCTACGCCGACCAAGGAGGGTCCAAAATCAAAGAAGGATAAGTAGAAAGCACAACAGCCAGTGCACGCATCACCCAGAAAGCACCCACAAATGGGAAAGCCCATCGCACAGGAGAAGGGCAAGGTGATTGACCTAGATCTTGAAGTTGATGTTGAAGAACTCCATGTGGTGCGAACAACATTGATATGGAGGGGGCGGAGGACATTGATTTGGAGGGGTTTGACCCCATTTCTAAACTTCTTGATGAAGCCTATGCGCTCACCGCCACCATCGAAGGAAATTAGGTTGGCCTGCTGGAGACTCAGCAAAAGATACAGTCAAAGAGTACAGGACTAATGACAGAGTAGCTGGTTGAGGAGATGAAGCAGGAGGCAACACAGTGCACGGCTGAAGTTGCAGTAGTCCAAGTGGAGTTGGGAGGTCTTCGCGACAAGATATTCGTGCTAGCTGAGTGACTCGAGGGCAAGTCACCATGTTTTTGTTGGGGGCCTGTTGGGAACGGGTCCCTTGGTGTCAATTTTGGGGTTAAAAGACCAAGTTTTTGGGAAAAATCCCAAATTTTGTATAAATAAATGTAAAGTCTCAACATTTTGTGATCGCGGAATGCTAATATATCAAGAGTTAAAAAGGGTTCCCACCCTTATTTTAGATAGGTTTTGTCGGCTTGAGGAGATCCGCCCTTGGTCCGCGGACCATGGGATTGTATAAAAAGGAGGTCTTAGTGGAGTCTAATATAGTTTACTTCAGATATAGAGTCATTGATGAGTCTATGAAAATCTAAGAGCGACAGTCTCAGCGTAGGAAAGAGGCTCTATAGCTGAGTGTGCAGAGGCCTAGGATAGAAATCTGCAGCTGAGTGCGCAGACCCCTACAGCTATGTGCGTCGGGCAGTTAGAGTCTAGACTGGGAAATCTAAACCATCAATAAAGAGAAGTATTATGAAATTATTGTACATTTTACTTCTATCAATTGCATGTGATTATGTTTTATTACTAATTTGATGCGTGAATATATATGTTTTCCTCTGTTATATGACCGCAAGTAGAGATATATATTTACACGAAGACAATCTTAATCGCATAATAGAATTAGTGAACACTTGAGATAATTCGGGAAACTATACAACAAAGTAGTTACAGAGGTGTGTAAGTGTCGAGATTGCTTGTTAGGGTTATTCGAAGTATGATCACAGACCTTCACAGAGGTTCTGAACGACTAATAAATAAGTACATCAATAAGCCCTAAAGGCTTATTAATTTGTGTGAAGGCAGAGTTAAAGTGTAAAACTGACATCACAACCATCTCAGGGTGTGGAAATTTGGTTCCTGCATCCCCCCATACTACTTCGGGTGAGATTGAAGTCCGCGCTCCACTAATTGATGCAAAAAGGGCCAGTAATGTAGGGATTTGCTTTGCTAAATAACACTAAACCTGGGTTATGGCCCATCAGGCCAACACCTCTGCTTGTGGTTTCTCCACAACTTCATGAGATTCTTCCTTTGGATCCAAAGTCTCATGATCAGACTACAACTAAAGCTCCCTCTCAAGAGAGCACCTTTCACATCCCTTCTGACCACTGTCATCCTGAGGGATGGCAAGTACACATGATAGTTGTGTGGTGTGTCTGTGTACCCCATAAATATGCCCAACTCTACTGTCGACTCTAGATTTTTCCTTGCTTCCTTGGAAACATGACAGTTAACTGATGATCCAAAGATCCTAACATGTGAAACATCTGGCTTCTTCCCTAAAAAATATTCCTTTGGTGTAATCAGGCCAAGAATCCAATGAGGAGTCATGTTATGAAAATAGACCACTATGTTGCATGCTTTAGCCCACAAAGGCAGTAATAGGCCTTGGTCATGCAGCATCGCCCTTGTTGCTCCCACATTACTTATGTTCTTCCACTCATCCACCTCATTCTATTGTGGGCTATGGGGTGTTGTCAAATATATTCAAATTCCTTCCTTTCCAGAGAAATTTTTAAACTCATTCGACATATACTCACCTCCGTTATCAGAGTTGAGAGCCTTCACTTTCTTTCTAGTTTCTTTCTCAATAAGTGCTTTAAACTCAACAAATTTGGAGAATGTTTAGTCTTTCTTCTGCATGAAGTAGATCCAACATTTTCGTGAGAAATCATCTATAAATATGAAATAATACCTATGTTTGATAGTGGAGGCTATCAAGAAAGGTCCACATGCATCAGAGTAGATCCTTTCAAGGATTTCATGTGCCCCAATGTACACCCTTTGCATGTATCCCGCTTCTCTAGTGCTCCTTTGGGGAGGCCCATAGAACTATTGATCTAGGTGGATATTGGTGGTCACCCACCTATTCCACTTGGACCCCCATCACTTTTTCTGTCAGTTTTTCAATTTCCTTAATTGTAGCACAATTTACTATTTTTGGCAGTTTTTCAAGTCTTGAACTTTTGGAGTCATTTTACGGCCCTAAACAACGCTTTTTTGTAAAAAAAAGAAAGCATCAGTATTTGAGAGATGTTTTCATTCAAAATTTGTAGTCCTCAGAAAGATATTTCTAACGAGGTATCATGCGCGTCACACAACGATTGTATGCCAAAGTTATGACCCCTGGAAGTTGATGTGCCAATTTACCAAAACGGGGCCCATAGTTTTGGCACTTCATCTCCTAGGGTTATATTTTTGGATGTTTAGGGTTTTCCATTGTTTTTCAATAATAAATATGTGTTCAAGCCTCATTGTAACATAGTTCAGATGCATGTAGCTGCCACATCTCTTCTCATAGATAAGCCACCATCACCCAAGCTAGTTTATTCCCATTCTGTATGTAAGCATATTTTAGTTATGTGATATTAATAAAATGAAGTTTTATTTCTTTTGCATCTCAGTGTATATGGTTATGCCTATATTTTTGTGTTCCTGAATAAGTCTGGATCAGTGGTATTAGAGTGGGTATGCTCTTTCTCTGTTTTTCTTTACATGTCCCCAACAAGGTCAAGGTATAAGGAGTTAGGGCTCAAACTAGTTAAACCTTTACGAAACCAGCCTCACAAAACCTGACAACCTCCCATGGCGGAAGAAAATAAATATGAGGGAGTAGGAGATCCCTTCAAAATATTTCTCGAAGAATCCCTCGAGTGACAAAGAACAGCGATAATGGACAACTTTGCCTAGATCCTTTAGCAGATGCCCACAGGTGACGCATCTTCATTCGACAACCGCTCTGGAGGCACCGCTCCCTTCAAGGTACAAGTCAACTTTTATACTCCCATATTTAAAGGCCAGATACATGCAGACATCATAGATAGATGGTTAAATATGTTAGAAGGGTAATTTTTGGTTCAAGATTTTTCGAATAGGGAAAAGATTACTTTTGCACTCCTCAAAGTTTCCCTCCATGTCAAGGACTGGTGGGAAACCTACTATGAGCAGAAGGACGAGAGGGAACCCTCACTATTTTTAGATGCACCCACTTGGAACTCTTTCCGAGATTCCATCAAGGAGAAGTATTACCCTGTCGAGATCTATGAAGATAAGTACATAAAGTGGGCCACACTACGACAAGGAAGGGATCAAGACGTTCCAGAGTTCACAAAAATTTTTCATACCCTTCGCATGAAGTTGGGTATCAAGGATTCTGAGTGACATATGGTACTCAAGTATCGTGTTTGTCTGCAAAAACACATCCAAGATGAGTTGGAGTGTTGGCTTAATGGGCCCTAACCCAGGTTCAACGTTAAGCAGCCAAGCAAATCCGTACACTACCGGCCCTTTTGGCATCAATCCGCGGAACGCGGAATGAAATCTCACCCGAATTAGTATGGGGGATGTAGGAACCAAGTTTCTACACCCTAAGATGGTTTTAAAGTCATTTGTATGCCCTAACATTCCTTCGCGCAAACTGATAATCCCTTTAGGGCTTATCAAAGTATGTCTCTTATTCATCCTTGAAGCCTACGTGAAAGTCTTCGATCATCCTTTGTGGACCCTAGATAGATAGATCAGGCACTTACATGCCTCTGTAATTACTCTTACTTCTATTTTACTCAGATTCGCTTAAGTATCGGTTAAATTTAACATGAATTTATGATTATCTTTGCGTAAACGTATATCTCTACTTGCTTTCATATAACATAGGGAAATATATAGATTCGCACATCAAAATAACAATAAAACATAAACCCAGTGTTCAACATAACATAATCACATTCAATTAATAGAAGTAAAATACACATGTAATTCTAGAATACTCCTCTTTATTATTGATTCAAATCTCCAGTACAAACTCTGACTACCCTGTGCACACAGCTGCAGGGGTCCCCGCACTCAGATGCGTACTTCTGCCATAGGCCTCTGTGCACTCAGCTATAGATCCTCTTCCTACGCTAATACTCTTCACTCTTAGCTTCACAGACCCAACAATGACTTCACCTTATCCACTACTAAACTCTTATTGACTACTGAACTACCTTAGACTCTTCAAAGACTCCCTTTTTATACAATCGATCTCTAAAGCTGACATGACTTATACAAAAGAAGGGCAAAAAACCCTTAGTAAATATTTCCATCTTCATGCTCTGTGGCCACAAAATGTGGTGACTTTACATTCTTTCCTACAAAATTTGGGCTTTTTGCCCCAAAACTTGGGCTTTTAACCCCAAAATTGACCCCAGGGGACCCGCTCCCAACAGGCCCCCAACACAAATCTGGTGACTCGCCCTAGAGTCACTCTACTAGCACGGAGATCTTGTTGCAAAGACCTCCCAGATCCACTTGTACCACTGCGACTTTGGAGATGCACTATGTTGCAGCCTGCTTCATCTGCTCGACCAACTGCTTTGTCACTAGCCCTGCACCATCTACATGTACCTTCTATTGTGTTTCCTACAGACTAGCCAGTTTGCCTTCACTGGTGGCCATGAGCAGATATGCTTCGTCTAGCCAAGTCTTCAATCAAGCCTTCAATAACGCTTCCCTGTGTTATGTTGTGTCCACGTACTCTTTCAGTGCCTTTGCTTCCTACAGCTTCGCTAGCCTTTGGGTAATGGTGACGGTGCACGTAATTGCTTTAACCTTGTCATATCATTGTTGTAGCTCTCACACCTCTATTTCCAGCCTCTGCACATTGGGATCCTCCTGTAAGTTGGTGACTACTTTGAGAAACTACTCGAAGAAAGCAGGGCAATCCTTTACTGCGCCATCTATTGCTACAAGAACGTCCTTAACAGTTGCCTCACACTTCTCTCTGACTTATGGTGGAGTTGAAGGTTGGGCCTTCAATCAAGTTCTACAATCTTAAGGTTTAGTTCAAACTGAACCTTTTCCAACTCTGTTCTCACTTCGTGCACTCCAATAGCGAGCTTCTGAATTCTCATATCCACTGGCTCATCTTCAGGAATGTCCAGTTCTGGGACAGACTTGCATGCCTCAGCCACTACCTTGGTCGTGCTCTCATTATTTTCTGTGATGGCCTTAAAGAGATCAATAGCGGAGTTCTTTTGTGCATCCATTTGAGCGTTATTCACCCTCTACTCACTGATAACGTGTAGCGCGCGTTGTTCCTGGGCCTGAAGTTCCGCGATCACACCATCCTGCAAAGTGTAAAGGGCTTCACTTTGAAGCATGGCAAAATTGAGTCCAAGCCCCTTGAGGGCACTGATAGTGGCCTTATAAGCTTCTGCTTTCGTAGTTAGCACTCCGTCTGGCAGTGCTATTGCATGGGGATCTAGTGTGCGCACCATCCTTGCTGCTTCTAAGGTGCCAGGCACCAAACTAGTTGATGTCACGTTGCTCTGTCCCACGCTGGTATGTACCTGCAATGCCTGGATCTATAGCTCACGTAGACCCATTAGAATGGCACCCAAGGCCTGTTTCTACTACTGCTCGAACTGCTGCAGCAGCTCAACGGTCACATCCCTTACCACATCACCAATGTCATTCAAATCACCTTCTATCAAGGTGATTAGGTCGAGGGAAGTCTTGTTGGCCTTGGACTTCTTCCTTGGCCCTACTTTCTCATGTTCCCTATTGCACTTAATCTAGAATAGAGTAGTTTCCGGGTCTGCTCCTCCCTACTCTGATTGTTGTTCTTCCTCCTCTGTCTCTGGAGAAGGCGACTTCTGACTCCTGTCAGAGCCACGCTCCTCCTCTTCTTCATGTCCTCATGTTTGCTTCATGGCAGCGCACTCCGCCTTAGTTTTATCCTCAACCTCCTTCTTCCTTTTCTCGACAAATTGTTCCATCTTCAACTTAGCCTCTTCCTTTTTTCGTTGCGCTGCAGACTTGCTAGACCTAGTTGTCAAGTCCGAAGCGATGCACCAATCTGCCAGCCAGCAGTCAAGGACCGCTGTGATCGTGTCATATGTGGCCAGGTATGGAAGGTCATACCACTTTTGTTCAGGATCCTTTTTCATGCACATGGAAACATGGTGGAAGTCTGCCTTGAACTCCACATACTATGTCAGCTGATCAAAAACTGTCGGCAACAACTGTGGCTTGTGGTTGATGGCCATGTGGATACTCATCTCCATCAAGATCCAAAAGACCTTGTTGTTTTTGACCCTTTGGGGGTCCTTCGTAGCCCAGAGTGAAGCGAACTTCATTGCTTCCAGTAGGTCCTGCACGACCGGAGGAAACTGACTATCCTCTGGTAACTTCCACGTGACCAGCACTATGGACAGTAGCAGCCATGTATAGTGAAACATTTTGCTTTGATCCTACGCCTCTCTACAGCTCACGAGGAACTCGCTGCAGAGGTAGTGTGCCTAGTTAAACTATACGCTCTCCGTGCACTGGACCGCTAATGACGCTACTGGTGCAGGCACTTCATCTACGCGACACTTCCTCATAATATTTCCTGCAAGGATCTGAGCGGTTACCTTGACCACGGGTTTGGTTATGCTAGTGATGGAGTAGTCATGCGACTTCTTAGCGAGCTTAAATTTATCCTTCATTACTTCGGTGAGGTCGCGCTCACCTATCTTTCCACCAAATTCCATGGCCATATTTTCTCCTGCATGCGGCAACTGAGTGATCCTATGGATCAGCATGTCAGTGATCAGTATCAGCTCGTCTAGCCACATGCACCTGTTGTGCACCAAGCACAATAGTTGCTTGATCACTATCATGGTTATGGACATTTGGTTTGTAATACGATACCCATAGCATGTTTAACAGACCAGCCTTATCCACCCCTTTTACCCACTTTCTTAGCTCCAACGTGGTCACACCAGAGTCTTTATAGAAGATGTGGTGCATGAGTTGATTTGTTGCTAAGTGGGAAAATCACTCTGTATCATCCAAATCCCAATCCTCGAATTTTAAATGGGGGACCTGCCCCAGGTGCATTCCTTCAAAGACGATTTTGTCTGGCAGTAAGGGTGTATGTAGCATGACCTTACTTTCATCAATGTCCTTCGAAACCTTTGTCTTGACTCTACGTGGAGGAATGTACTTGGGCAGTTTAGAGGTAGGGTCGGACCCCTCAACGTCAATGTCCTCTGCCCCCATGTCAATGTCTTCCTCACCCATATGGATTTTTTCAACATTCTCTTCAGGCTCCAGGTAAACTACCTTTCCCTTTTCCATCATTGTGGGCTTTTCCTTCTGTGGGTGCTTTCTAGGTGATGCGTGTAGTGGCTGTGGCGCTTTCTACTTATCTTTATTTAAATTTGGACCCTCTTTGATCAACGTAGGCCTCAGCCTAGGCGACCTCGGTGATTTAAGCACTTCTTTTGGTACTTCGACACTCGCAATCTCCGAGATAGCTCCCTCAGCTTCTATTATCTTTTTTGGGGCAATTCCCTCAACTGTTATTGCTTCTCCAACAATCGCAGTTTTTGCGGGCACCAACATGATACTAGACAACAACTCCTGCATTTCCTTTGGCAACTTCTCAAATGTTGAACTCGCTATCAAAGCTTCAAAGTACTCATGGTTCATATGCGCATGAGAGATCAACACCTCAATTCTCAAAATGCCAAGTGTCTTTTGTTGGGTAGCTGCCTGTAATTTATAGGCATTTTCGAATTCAAATTTGACCGTTCCCCCTAAAATTAATTCATAAATTCTAGACTGGCAGCAGATTTTCACAGATCTTGCCCTTAAATTTTGACTTAAATTTTGCCCCCCCCCACTCGATTTAGCTGTTTTCCCACTGTCAAGTCATGAACAATGACCATAATGGTCACTTTCTGGCTGCCCTGCGCGGTCCCTTCTTAGATAGCGCAGCTCCCAGCGCATTTCTGCTGACACCATGACATTCCTTCATTCCGTGCAGTTCCCCAATCGCACAGCACCCCATCCTAGGCAGTGTAGTTTATAGTCCTGTGCCTCCTTTCAGTTGTTGGGAGCGCTAAGACTGTGCTTCCATCATGTAGTCATTTTGCTAGATCATCAGTGTATGGATTCAATCGGCTGCCAGTCACTCTCCCTGGGAATGGTTCTCCATTCAACTTTACCAACTAAACAGCTCCATCATTGGTAATCTCCTTGATGACATATGGCCCCAGCCAATGCATCCGAAATTTTCCTGGAAATTTATCAAACTTGTTGTCATATAATAGAACTAAATCATTTACCTTGAAGGTGCACAGTTTGATGTGTCGATCGTGCCATGCCTTTTCGTGCTCTTTTTGAACTTGTTGATGGAATCTAGATAGAAACGTATCTTCTTCAAGTTCTGTTAGTTGCACGAGCCTCTCCTCCAGGGCTTTGCGATCTGCCAATCCTATGAATGCAGCTATGCATAGACTAGGTACAATGTACTCCATCGGCATCACAACTTGCATGCCATAAACCAACCTGAACGGCATTTGTCCAGTCATCTTCTTGAAATTCGCTCTGTAAGCCCATAGTACCACGGGTATGAGCACATCCCAGTCATTCCTTTGAGAATTGAAAACCTTTGTTAGCACGTTCTCTAGCATCTTAGCTTCTACCTTCCATTATTTTGCGAGTGATAAGGTGTGCTCTTCTGATGGTAAACCTAAATAGTTAATTGTGCTAAAATTAAGGAAACTAGAAAACTAACAAAAAAAGTGATGGGGGTCCAAGTGGAAGAGGTGGGTGGCCACCAATATCCACATGGATCAATATTTCTACAGGCCTCCGCAAAGGAGCACTAGAGAAGTGGGATACATGCAAAGGGTGTACGTTGAGGAAGTACACAAAATCCACCTTCAATGATCAGGACAGCAAGGCACATGCAGTCCTTGAAAAGATCCACTTTGATGTATGTGGACCTTTCTCGACAGCCTCCACAGTCAAGCATAGGTATTATGTCATATTTATAGATGATTTCTAATGAAAATGTTGGATCTACTTCATGTGGAAGAAAGACTAAACATTCTTCAAATTTGTTGAGTTTAAAGCACTTGTTGAGAAAGAAACTAGGAAAAAAGTGAAGGCTCTCAGGTGCGATAACGGAGGTGAGTATATGTCGAATGAGTTTAAAAATTTCTCTACAAAGGAAGGCATTTGACAATATTTGACAACACCCCATAGCCCACAATAGAATGAGGTGGATGAGAGAAAGAACAAAAGTAATGTGGGAGCAGCAAGGGCGATATTGCATGACCAAGACTACCACTATCTTTGTGGGATGAAGCATGCAACATAGTGGTCTATTTTCATAACAGGAGTCCTCATTGGATTCTTGGCATGAGTAAAATAGAGAAATATTTTTCAGGGAAGAAGCCAGATGTGACACACTTCATGATCTTTGGATCATCAATTTACTACCATGTTTCCAAGGAAGAAAGGAAAAATCTAGAGTCGACAGTAGAGTTGGGCATATTTATGGGGTACACGAACACACCACGCAACTATCATGTGTACTCGCGATCCCTCAGGGTGAAAGTGGTTAGAAGGAATGTGAAATTTGATGAGGAGAAGGAAATGAGGTGCTCTCTTGAGAGGTAGCTTCAGTTGTAGCCTGATCAGGAGATTTTGGATCCAAAGAAAGAACCTCATGAAGTTGTGGAGAAACCACAAGCAAAGAAGAAGGGAGTCGATACATCCACTTAAGCAAAGACATCCATAGAAGGAAGGAAGCGAACTAGGGAAGCTAATAGATTATTGTAGGATGCTAGATAGAATGTGGGAGCACCCACGTCACAACACAAGAAGGGGAGGTCACTGGATCAGTACACTGGCTACATGGATCTGATGAGTGAGATTGTAGAGACTGAGCCATCCTCATTCAAGGAATTTGTATAGAAACCAGTATGGATTGACGCTATGGTAGAGGAATATGATTCCATTTTTAGTAACAATGTTTGGGAAGTGGTCCCAAGACCAACAAACAAATCAGTGGTTGGTTCGAGATGGATTTACAAGGTAAAGCATGTAGAATACGGAATAATATAGAAACACAAGACCAAATTTATGGTCAAGGGGTTCTCTCAGGTTGAGGGAATTGACTATGAGGAGAAATTTGTTCCAGTAGCAAAGTACTCGTCCATCAAGTCAATTCTAGCATTTTCAGCACAGATGGGGTGGAAGATCCACCAGATGGATGTGAAGACAACATTCCTCAATGGATTTATTAAAGAGGAGGTGTATATTGAGAAGCCAGAGGGCTTTAAGACCTTTGATAGAGATTTGCATGTGTGCATACTCAAGTGAGCATTGTATGGACTCAAGCAAGCACCCCATCCTTGCTACACCAAGATCGATAACTATCTCACTAGTTTGGGTTTCACCAAAAGTGAAGTAGATTCAAACCTTTATCACATTGTGGTAGAAGGTAAATAATTGATTATTGTGTTATATGTTGATGACTTGATCCTTACTAGTGATGTGCAGCTGATCAGATCTTGCAAGGAGGACCTTGTAATAGAGTTCAAGATGAAGGACATGGGCGTCATGCACTACTTCCTTGGTTTTGAAGTATGGAAAGGAGATGGAGAATTTTTTGTCTCTTAGGGGAAGTATTCCAATGAGATACTTCAGAGTTTTTGCATGGACAGGTGAAAACCCATGGAGACTCCTTTAGCAGGAAATTAAAGGAAAGAGGATGCTACTTTGGGTGAAGTAGTCGAGGCTACCATTTATAGCCAGCTTGTGGGTTTTCACTTATGTATTTGGTTAACACACGAATAGACATGTGTTATGCAGTTAACTAGATTAGTCAAGAAATGGTTAAGCCAACCAAAATGTATTGGAAGGTAGTAAACCATATGTTGAGACACCTCAGAGGCACTACTCAGTTTGGTATTTGGTATAGACAGACAAAGGGAGTGAAGCTGCAAGGCTTCATAGATGCAGATTGGGTTGGGAATCCATCAGATAGGAAGAGCACATCAAGAGGAATTTTCAGCGTTGGGTTAGCAACGATTTCTTAGTACACCAAGAAGCATATATTTATGGCACACTCAGCTCAATAGAAGAAAAGTACATGGTTGCAAGTCAAGCAGCATGTGAGGCTATCTAGATGAGAAAGATTATTGTTGGGTTATTTCGTAAAAAGAAGGATCATACTATGATTTAATGTGATAATCAGAGTTGTATCAAAACTTTTTGGGTCTTGTATTTCATGATCGATCCAAGCATATTGACATCCAGTATCACCATCTACGAGATTGTGTGTAGATGTGGATTATGTTGTTGCGGTACATTATGGTAGAGGAACAAGATGCAGATATTTTGACAAAGGATTTTTCAAGAGGTAAATTTGAGTTCCCTAGAAGCAGGATTGGGCTATCTGATAATCCCTTTCTTGCTGAGAGGCAGTGTTGAAAATGAAGCAAGAAAAAATAGTTTTGACTTTTCCTTAGTCAAACTATATTAAAATTTGAATTTCTATTTTAGCATGATACTTGGAGGTAGTTAACTGAGGTGAAATGGCTCTTGTCACTCAGTTAACTTAGTAAATTTGAGTTGGAGACACTTGATTTCAATTTTACATGATTTATTGCTAATTTTTAGCAATTTGCTTCAGTTAATTTGAGTTATTATCAGTTTAACTAGTTCTAACTATCAGAAGAACTAGTGAAGGTCAAGTTGTGGGTGTGTAACTTCAACCACACTTGGTGATCAACCAGTTAACCAATCAATTGGTCAAAAATAATTGTTACCCAGTTGAGATGGAGATTTCAGGGCAGTGTGTTGTCAGTTGTATCATATTCCCATGTGTACAAGTGGTGCATGAAGTCAGAGATTGACCTTAGGCTATTATGTAATTCCTTGGTGTGTGTTGGCTACTAAAAGGTGTCTTTTAAAATTCCTAATTGCCTCACATTAATTATCAACCTAGGTAAGTCTTTTTGTTTCAAGAGTGTACACAATATGTGTAAGCTATAAATCTAGAGAGTAATGATTTAAGATAATCTATTAAATTCAATACAAGAGTAAACAGATGCAATCATAAATCTCAAGTTGTAACTTTTAAAGGAAATAATACATCTAAGCATCAAGACTTAATCTCAAGTAAAACCATAATCCAATCTTAAGCAAGCAATTCAAATGGGAATAACATCAACCGAGAGAAATGTAGCATTAACTGAGCTCTTTTAGCTAGATCTACATTAATCACACTATGTTCTACTTTAAGCAATGTGAATGGAAATAACATCAACCGAGAGTTTAGTAGCATTAACTAATCTCTTTCAGGTGGTTCTATACTAATCATACTCTTATCGTAATCAACGGGAATCAATGTCTTAACTGATAATTAATTCAATCTGTAGTGAGCATAAATGAAATCAAATGAAAAAGTTGCGAAGTACATGAGATCAGAATAAAGGAAATTAAACTAACTGCAATGTAAACTCGCAGGAAATCAGAAGATATCAAACAAAATAAACTTGCAGGAAATGCAAAGATATAAAATGGAATACTCACAGGAAATGGAAAAGTATAAAACAGGGAATAGCAGTAAGATCCGCCAGAGACCGGGCCCTAGCCACCAATGAACACTGTCGAGCTACTTCAGAATATCCGAATGACCGGTAATGCAAATTATATATTAATCATTAAATTCACTCCTCATTACAATACAATCTGTCCTTCAGAATAACATTCTGTATATTGAAATTACGATTGAGGTCCCAAGCGAAAATCTAAATCTCTCCATTATCCCCTCTCATCCTATCCTATCCTATCCTATCCTATCTCTAATAATCCCCTTCTTTGGTCTCTTTTTTCATTTAAATACACGGAGAGCAGAGAGAAGTTATAACGGAGATTATTACAAAATGATTCCCATAACAAAATTGTATTGTTCACAACAAATTGATCAACAAGATCATATCTGAAATATCTTTCCATCAGCATTCAACAGGAACAGGTCGAATTTGTTATTGCAACTGAGATAATTTGGAAACTAGCTGCAACAGCGAATGTGATAAAATCGTCTTCAAAGAACCTTATGTTTCTCTTAATATGAAACGAATTTGGGAAAACTACTAATTATAAAACTAATTCGGTTCGTTTTGAACAAAACCCATGTTTCAGATTTTCCAGATTCTTCTCCATTTGTCCGAAACGTCCAACGCAAAATTGTCGCTTCTTATTCCAGCAAATTTCTAAGTTGGAATATTTAATGGTGAGCTGGAGATCAAATCTGCAATATGGAAAATATATTGGAGGCTAAAATGGTGAGTGATGTTACAGAAAATTTAGTAATAAACCATCATTGATAAAATCA
The DNA here is from genome assembly GCA_000404065.3 of Pinus taeda. Taxonomy (NCBI): domain Eukaryota; kingdom Viridiplantae; phylum Streptophyta; class Pinopsida; order Pinales; family Pinaceae; genus Pinus; species Pinus taeda. The sequence continues at coordinate 151,554 of APFE031091692.1, read as the reverse complement.
TGCATAATAATCATCAATTTATTAAAAATAAAGGAGAAGAAATAATATTTATCCATAAGAGCATAAATAATTATAAAATGGAATTATATGATAAAATATGATAAATGACGTGATAAAGAATGGTAGAAATGGATGAAATAGGCATTAAAGAGTGATAATAATAATGACAAACTAGCAGCCCAACAGTGTGAATTTCCTAAAAAAATAGGGGAAATTTCCTAAGGGAACAACGCAAGGAAATAGGAGCTTGGGAAGGCTTGAAATTCACTAAGTGTTGAGCCAAATTCAGTCAGTCAGGAAGAGGGATAGACTATACACTTGCAGGGTGTGCTCAAGCTTGAGCAAGCATTGTATTTCTTTTCTTTTTTCTGATTAATGCAATACAAATAGTAAGGGGTTTTGAGCAATTTATTTCCCCTAGATAAATATTTGTGCATTTGTGATGTCTCATTTTTCATGTCTATGATTCTTATTTTAGATGGTGAATTAACTTCCAAAGATAAGTAGAGTAGCTTTAAGTCTTGTGATTTAGGAAATTTCATGAGTAGTATTGAATCTACACATTAATTTCTACATATCTAATTTCATATATAAGCACAAAACATTAAAAGAAGTTGAACATTCATTCCAAAATTTCATAACAGAATCATCAAAGTCAAACAATCAAACTGTGCAGCAAGTACATTCAGATTGTTTAGTCACAAAAAGCTATATTGTCATGTAGTTGACCCCCTCAAATTAAGAAACAAGGTCTTAAATACAAAATTAACGTAATTGAATTATGTTAACTATCTCTTAACAACATGTAACTAAACTAAAGTAAACATAATTGAAAATATGGTTAACTAGTATTTTTCTTCTTCGCGGGTTTCTTCACTTTCTTCGAAGTCTATTTTGGAGTAGCAACTGGAATCTAGATCTCTAGGATAAGCACAATCCTTATTTTGGGATTAGGAAAAATGGTCCAAGTGTTTGTGTCTGAAACCTCAACCTGCTCACTTGTCGACTGTAGTAAAGGCACTAATGTAGTAGCTTGCATGGCCGAAACCAAGATATTTGAACTTTTGAGGCCTTTTTTCAACTTCAAGAATCTTTCCCATTCGAAATCTAATAGCCAATGAACCGCCTTCATTTTTTCTCTAACTATTATCAAATACGATTTTATCCTACACTTGGTGTTTAGGATCTGTTGCACCATTTTTTTCAACATAGTTAGACTGTTGAATTCATAGAGGAAAGAATCTAATATGGCTTGACTGGAAATAGCCCCTTCTTCATCATATGAGAAGGTTTTAAGATCAAACTTTAGTTTGTTCAGTGGTTCATGAAAATTTTGTTCTATTATCTAACCTTCATTAGTCCATAAGGAAGAAAACTGAATCTTTGAATGTAATTCCATTTAATTTTAATTTTCATGATATTCTCCATCGATTTGATGACTTCATTGTTTGTTTCCTCAAGTAGCCTCCTATATTATTTAACAAATTTTAGTGCTACAATACCTTCCTCCCTAACAAATAAAAATCATAAATTTAGTTGTTCATTAGTTAGGGAGTCAAAAAGATCAGAAATGGATTTAAAATCTTTAAATATTTATTTAGCTAAAGGAATCATCATTTTTACCTCATTTTTCAAATTATGAATTATATTCTTCTCGTAGTCATCTAATATTTGAGCGTAAGCCTTCAGCAAAAGAATATTTTTGTCAATCATCAACCAGATCTTGTCTTTGACATCCAATAAGGTCTCTTTTTCCAAAGTGGATTCTGATAGGTGTCTTTGCATGGATTTAACCTCTTCATCCTTTTGTGTTAGCATAACCTATAAGTCTTTTATTCTTTTATTCTTGGTTTTGATAATATTCTCTAGTTCATACCTTTAACCCTTTCTTTGTTGTTCTAATCCATCCAATTTGGCCTCAAGGAGTTTCACTCGGTCAAAGTTTACATTTCCAAATGAATATTTCTCAAATGCTTCGTCTAGAGTGCTCTTGAATTTGTTGACTTCATCAGAATGTATTTTTTCCTTATTTTTAGTTCTTTAGTTGCTTTATTAAGTCTCTCTTCCAATTCTCTACATTTGGATTCACTAATATCCATAGACTTATTTGGCTCCTGTCACTACTTCTCTTGTATTTCCTTCTGTTGGAAATTTTCCACCAAATTGGTCATCTAATAGTCTTGCATTTTTATACATGCTTTCAAGTTTTTAATTGTTTTGTCCTTTAGTTGCAATAGCTCCTTAGTGACAGTACCATCTTTGGGCATCCCAGATTATTTAAATATTTTTTCTTCCATTTCTTTAATTTGATTTACCCTAGTTCTCACAGTTATTCGAGCATAATTCAACTACTCTTGTATCTTGGTGATAATCATTTGATATTTCTTATTTTGGTTGATGACTCCAATAACCTTCTTGCCACTACCTCCCCATTCTATCTATGCCAATAAACTATATTTGTATCATTTATCTTAGATAGGTTAAAATCAATAGAAGTGGCCCTTGAACCAAGCACCTATGCACCTACATATGCACCTACATTTGATCCTGGTTGCAACATTGTCAAATTAAGCATACTCTTATAAAAATCAATTGTTGACGGAAAGCTAGGGCCCATCCGATGCATGTCTTTTTCATTGATTAGCATTAACTCCTTCCCTTTAGTTTCTATCAGCTTTTCTATTATAACAGATTTTTCTACCCAGATTTTTTAGGGCCCCTAAATATTTTTTCTTAGTCTCTTCTAGTGTTTGTTCAATTTGCTTGAACAACTCATCATTTTCCTTATGAAAAGTAATGGCTTATTTGTCACTTTCCTCACTACTTTTTATAACCTCCAGAGTCAAAGGAACTTCTTCTATACTGATTTGTGCAAATTTCCTTTTAAGAGGGTTCTCTTGTAGGCTTATGATTGCATTATCAGTGTTAGTATGAGAGGCTATAAATAAATATTGTTCATTCGACTCCTAGTTGACAGGGCTGGAATGGATCAATATTACCTCAGATACCTACATAGTAGCTATGTTTTCCTTATTCACAATAGCACGTTCAGCGTTAGCTAGTTTCTCAATCTCAAGTTTTGAAACGTGAGTATATGCATGCAAACTAGTTGATTTTCTTGCTTATGAAATAATCTAAAAAGGATCAAAATGTCGAGAATTCTTTTTAAATCATAGCCAATGCATTTTTATGTTTAATTATCAAATCACCAATAGAAAAAGGTGTTACAATTAATGCATTTTTTTTTTATACAAAATTGAAATCGTTCAGGTGTATCCTTTGTCTGGCCAATTCCAAGGCAAACAATTGATTTGGAATGAATCTAGGTAACTTATAAGGTTCACCCTCAAAGCCATATGCACCGATGACAGCAAAATCAGGCATTAAAAATCATTGTCCAATAATAGTTTCCTGTGTTGTAAATAGTCCTTCTAGATTCAGTGGAAAAGGAATTGTCTGAAGTAGATTGATTTATAAATAAAAATCTTCAATAAAATTCACATAAACCTCAGGTGATCTTCCTGTATATAAGACTAAATACTAGGATTCAACCGAATTTTCCTTTCCCGGACTATCTCTGTAATCCTTAATTAATTTTGTGAAGGGAAAGAAACTAGGATAATTAAACAAAACCAACTTGACTAAATAAGTACAGTGCCTGAAAATGAACCATTGAGATGTTGCGTTAAGGTCCACAAATATGACTTTGGCCAAATACGCAGGAAAATTTATGGAAACATCGTTGGGATTTGTAAGTGCCTCTTTCATGAACATGAACATTTCTCATCCAATTTTAGTTCACTGGAATATCCTTGAATGACAGCCAAGAATGAGGCCAGGTATGATAGATGGGTTTCAACGATAGAGTTGGGATAGGCGGGGAGAAGGTTGTAAGCTCCTGGGGATTTTTCACTAAAATCTGCAAGAAGCTAAGTTTCCCCTCATCATCCTAGCTCTTGAACTTCTGAGTTAGGCCTCTATCAATAAATACTTTGCCCATATCGAGTAGTTTGAGCATTTTAGTTAAAGGGCTTTGGGACACCTCAAGAAAAAGGTTATGAGTTCCTAGGTAGAGAATCTTGTCAGCATTAGGTTGTGAACTTATGAGTATCATGATGGAGTCAAGGTCATAATGTACTATGGGTAAGGCAACTTGTAGGATTCCAATTTGAATTAAACACTGGTCTTCCTGAATTTCATCCCCTTTCTCCAATTCTCTCCTCGGGGCATAAATATTTGGGTTCATTACTAGTTTACCAATAACATGAGACCATGGGTCGAGAAAATTGTCTTGAATCAAACTCTCAGCCATTAAGTACTCAATATTTTAAACAATTTATCTACAACTTTGTAATATTACGAAAGTCAAGTGTAAGTAATTACCTAGAAATGTAATGCTCTGCTCACTAGATGGAAGGTTTTGAACAGGGTCTGGACCAGGTCTACTGCAAACTACCATGAAAATAATGAAAATTGGGTCATGGGAAACCTTTAAATTTGAGTGTATTATAAAATTAAATGGGGAATGTATGCCCCCTACTAAATCATAAATTATATGTCAGTGCATAAATGTATTGGGGATCGGATCTGGTGGTGAATGTCCTATAATGATACGAATCAATGGAAGTTCGAACAAGTGCATGCAATTCGAAGGATTTTCAATTGTTTGATCAACTAAGCCTCGTTTTCAAATCACTTTTAGGTGGAAAAGGAATCATTAATGCCAATTCAAGTCTACACTCGAAAAATATTGAGGGTCGTTGGATCAAATACATGAGGATCATGCGATTGTTTTGGGTGCGGCAGTCTGGTTTAAATAATAGGCAAGTTTCCACCTGAATCAATAAGAATCGTTGGATGTGAGTTTTTGGTTTCATTGATTACTTTCAAGAGGAAGATGTATGGTTGGTAATACATGCACAATTTTTCCCGAAACGTTGTTATTTTAAAACCTAAAAGGTTAGAAAGGGTGTTTGAAAACCCACTTTTTATTTTATTAATTGTAATTAAAGAAGAAGAAATGAGACTCAGTGAGGGGACTCCAAGAATATAGAGAAATGGTAATTAATGTAATCGGTAATGGTTCTGGTTACAACACTAGGCTCTAGGCCAATGTGTAATGGGAGCCATAATGCTCCAATAGGAAGTCATTTGAGCATTGAATGGGTGCATCGAGTTAGCCTAAAAGGTAAATCCCAGACAAAAATATGTTCGTGCATTATAAAGGGGTGGGTTTATGAAGAGTGGGAATATGTAGATAGGGGATGTCCTTCGTCTAATGATAAAGTAGGAATAAAAGGAAAAGTGGGGATCAATGGTATGATTTGTCCCGACTCTTTCATATCAAATGCATGAGGATCGTGCGATTGTTTTAGGTGTGGCAGTCTAGTTTAAATCATAGGAAAGTTTACACCTTAATCAATAAGAACCATTGGATGTGAGTTTTTGGTTCCGTTGATTACTTTCAAGAGGAAGAGGTATGGTTCGTAATACATGCACAATTTTTCCCGAAACTTTGTTATTTTAAAACCTCAAAGGTTGGAAAGGGCATTTGATAACCCACTTTTTGATTTTATTAATTATAATTAAAGAAGAAGAAATGAGACTCAGCAAGGGAACTCCGAGAATATTGAGAAATGGTAATTAATGTAATCGGTAATGGTCATGGCTACAACACTAGGATCTAGGCCAACGTGTAATGGGAGCCATCATGTTCCAGTGGGAAGTCATTTAAGCATTGAATGGGTGCATCAAGTCATCCTGAAAGGTAAATCCCAAACAAAAATAAGTTCGTGCATTATAAAGGGGTGGGGTTATGAAGAGTGGGAATATGTGGATAGGGGATTTCCTTCATCTAATGATAAAGTAGGAATAAAAGGAAAATTGGGGCTCAATGGTATGAGTTATCCCGATGCTTTCATATTAAATGCATGAGGATCATGCGATTGTTTCAGGTGCGGCAGTCAGGTTTAAATCATAGACAAGTTTCCACCCGAATCAATAAGAATTGTTGGATGTGACTTGTTGGTTCTGTTGATTACTTTCAAGAGGAAGAGGTATGGTTGGTAATACATGCATAATTTTTCCTGAAACATTGTTATTTTAAAACCTCAAAGGTTAGAAAGGGTGTTTGATAACCCACTTTTTGATTTTATTAATTGTAATTAAAGAAGAAGAAATGAGCCTCAGCAAGGGGACTCTGAGAATATAGAGAAATTTTAATTAATGTAATTAGTAATGGTCTTGGTTACAACACTAGGCTCTAGGCCAACGTGTAATGGGAGCCATTATATGTTCCAATGGGAAGTCATTTGAGCATTGAATGGGTGCATCGAGTCAGCCTGAAAGGTAAATCCTGGACAAAAATAAGTTTGTGCATTATAAAAGGGTGGGGTTATGAAGAGTGGGAATATGTGGATAGGGGATGTCCTTCATCTAATGACAAAGTAGGAATAAAATTAAAAGTGGGGCTCAATGGTATGAGTTATCCCGACACTTTCATATCTCGATGGTTAAATCCTGGGAGGAATAGGATAAGCATTGTTGGGAATCCCTAGGTTGACTAAGCTCTAGGCCGACATGTAATGGGAGCCATCATGTTCCAATGGGAAGTAATTGGGCGTTGATGGCTACATCGAGTCAACTCATAAAGTAAATCCTGGATGAAAAGAAGTCAGTGCATTATAAAGGGGGAGGGTGACAAAGAGTGGGCATACATGGATAGGGGATGTCCTTCATATAATGATAAAGTAGGAATCTTGAGTCATGAAAATTATTCTCTATTTCACATCCTTTTCATTGTCTTTTCATAACCTTTCCCTTGACTTTTACCCTTTTCCACTCTTTTGTAAACTTACTTTAATCCTCCTCCGCAGTGGGTGATAGTCAATTCCACTTGGGAATACAATGAGTATACGTCATGGATTGGATGGCATCTGGCTCGTGTGATTCCCACAACCACTAGCACAGATGGATTCAATATAACCATATGGTTGTACTCCTTTATATCAGTCCTTCATATGTTAATCCCTCATAACATACACTAAAATAATGGTACTTCATATTGAGAATTCAATATGGTGGTTTGTGAGATATGTCATGGCTAGCCCACCCACCTCCCTCGTTCTATTTATGAGCCGAGAATGTTCACAGTCAAGATCACTTCCCTACTCTGCAATGTCTAAGTCCTCCATTCTCCATGCCCACATTCCTTTTAATTTCACTTCAATCACTAATGACTCCCTTCATTAGTCTGCATTGATTCACACAATGGTAGAGAATCATTGTAGTCATGGTCTTTTGCACCTTTCCTCCTCCTTTGCAATCATGGAATTTGTGGACTCTGTCTTGGCCTCTTTGCTTCATTGTAACAATGTGCCTCTCACAAAGAATTCTCTACTTCATCTTTTTGATCCGACAATTCTTCATGCTATCCCTCTCATAGGAATCTCTCTGTTATCAATTTGTAATTTCCGAGGTTGTGAAAGAAAACACCAAGGTAATCACAAAACCACTTTGGAGCTTAGGATCTAGCCTTCCTAAAATCAAAGAGGGATCTCTCTATCAGATTTAACTTTGTTGTATTTAGATATTAGGCTAGTTATGAGAGTTCGGAGTTTGATTTTAAAATTGATTTGGTTTATTAAATGCCTGAAACTTCCATTCAACTATCGAGTCTACAAACTTAATAGGGATTTGTCTCAAATTCTCAAAGGAGTTTCACAGGGCAAGGTAGTTGAACTAACTGGATCTTTTAGATTTAAATGAAATGTAATAGAAGAAAATATACAGGTTCAATTGAAGCTCAAGAGTAGTTAAGAATTCTTTAACTTGATATCAGAAGGAAACATTTAAATTATCCACTGCCAGAACCAGAGTGTATCTTTCAACAAATTTTGTTCATCAACTTTTTGTAAAATGATTCAGATTTAAGAACACATAAGTATGGAAACAAAGAAATAAACACATAGACATTGAGAGAAGCAATTCACCAAGTAGTCCAACACATGAATCCTATGAAGAATGTCATTTTTATTATTGATCATCCCATCTAATGGAATTAGTACAATAGCTTTATGGAATGAGATGGCATCCAAGTCACTAACTGTCCATGAGCTTTTTCCTCCCGAAATTCTGAAAACTAGGGTCCAGTGATCTATTTTTATATCCAAAACCATAATATTTATTATAAAAATGAGAGAGGTTATTGTAAATGATGATGTTGGTAACAAAAACCTCTTTCAGTTTTTGAAAATTTATTTCCACCTGTGCAGAAATCGAATTTGAAAACACTGGCTAAAAACAGGAAAATTCAAGAAAATATGTCTACAAAGCTTCATCTGAATCTCCCAAACCATAATAGATGTTATAAAATAGAGAGAATTTTTTGTACATGAGGATGTTAGAAACACAAGCCTCTTTCATTTTTTGAAAATTCATTCTTAGTTGTTTGTAACCATGTTTTAAATTATTGTGTTGTATAAGAAAAAGCATAGTTTTAACTTTCCATGAAACATACATATCACGTGGAGGTGGGAGGTGACATGGAGGTGGGGGATGATGTGGAGGCACATGATTGGTGGAGAGGAAGTGGGGTTCGAAAGGGTGATATGGAGAAATGACGTGGAGGTGAGTGGGGATAACAGTCCAAGTGGCAAGCAGTGAGTGGTGCAGGAGTAGAGATGTGGCGGGGAAATGACGTGACAAGGGTAAATAGACGTTTGTGGGAGATGGATGGTTTTCAGAGGGAGTAGGAGTGGTAAATGGTTTTAGGTAGGGGGGTGCGAAAAACATGAGGTGTGGCCACATCGCATAAGAGGGAAAAGGGGAAACAACTTTTCGGACCCCCCTTGTGGTTAACTGTCAAAGGGGCTAGGGAGGTCTAAATTTGATCACTTGTCGTTGATTCGTGTTGGTTGAATCATGGTTGTGGCTTCTTTCACACTAGTTATTACAAATGACAAAAGTGTCACATCCAACCATAAATTTATTACAACTTATGCTAATCGCATTTAAATGATGTGATTAATTAATCTAAGCATACTTTAATTAACCTTTAATGTTGCATTTTGACTTGCAAGCATACTTTATGATTTTTTCAAAAGGTTTTATTTTTATTTTTCTATTTTGTTCTTGGAAATAATTTGTAGGATGAAATATTATTTACATCTCTCAAACCCAAATAATCAGGTAAAACAATAACTCATCCTATAAAATTTATAGGACCCTAACAGTGGCTCCAATGGGGATGGCATCCTCCTTGTGAGGTGCTAAGAACATTTTAGACTAGTAGCCTGATCCATTGGGTTGATCCTAAATCTGCAACATGTTCTACCATAAAAATTTTGCTACTGAAAAACTCTCAAACTGAAATCAAAACCATTCTACAAACTGAAATCTAAAATTTACATTGAACTGAAATTTGTACTGCTATCTGAAACTGAACTGAAAATACTACAAAAATGCTCATAGTACTGAGCTTGTTTACACACACCTACTCACTCTAGTATGTTGAAATGACTACAATATCAAGTAATAACAACTTTCCAATGCAACAAGTCGAGAAAATGGATACTTAACTTAATTATCCTCACACTTCTCATGAGAAGGAAAAAAATATATGATACTGGCAACCCAAACTTCCACTGAAACTGTTGACCATAATTTACAAACATAAGAACAACCATTTTCCTTGATGACTGCAATAGGTTGGCTAGAGGATATTGAAAAACATGAAAATTTACATTTTGATTATCTGCAAAAGGACTCCCTTCTAAGGGAAAGGGAGTAATTTGTTCATCAATCTTATTATCTTCATTTGAAACAACCAATTCATCCACAACAATAACATCCACAGGTTTTGGGACAACCTATTCTTCTTTAGCAAAATCTTCATTATCTAAAACTGGAGGAGAATTTTCAGTTAAGGTAGCCACATCTTGAATAACAAAAAGGTATACACCCACGAGGTCTAAAACAATTTGATCTTCAAAAATTTCTGCATTAAGTTTAAAGAAACAAACTTGCTGCATATTATTGCTGAAAATAATGGATGGATCATGGATTTCTTGAGTTTTTATGCTAGCAAACTTAGAATTCTGATTTTCAGAAATTTTTCGTGGATTAAAACTCAAGAGAAGAAGGGAATGCAAGGCAACTAGAAAGATCATTTGTATTTGTGAAAATCTGAGAAGATTGTTGCAAACTATCATCAGCAATTTTTGTTTCTTCATTACAACAGGGTTTATTATTCTCTTGTTCTTCTTAGATGTATAGAGGTTGTGAAATGTCATCAACAAGTTCATGTGAAATTAAATCGTTGAAATGCAGATTTGCTTCATTTTCAATCATGGGAGAAATAACTACTTGCTGAAAAATTTCTTGAGTGTCATAGCAGCGAGCTTCTTCAACTTATTCATGGTTGAAAGGTCTCCCATGAATAGCCTCTATAATCTCACCATCCATAAACTAATCATCTTCATAGTAACCTACCAGGTATTGTATAAAACTTTTAAAATGATCACAACAGTTTTGAACCAGCAACAAAGATGGACAATCTTCTTTGTATTTCTCAAAAAATATATTATGAAAATGCTTTAAAGAACATATACTAGCAGTTGGTAAATTTTCATACCAAGACCTAGCATTTCCTTCATAGTAAGCATGAACATCTTCATAAGACAATCTTCATGCCATTCAACTTATAGCCTCCATAAATGCATATGGAAGCTAATAAGATGTAAAGCAGCATTATTACCTTTCTCATCTTTGAACCCTGGCAAATATGATTTCCAATCTATGCAAGGCATGTGATGCAGAAAGCCATGGATAATAGATATGTCCATAAGAGCATACCTACGTTCTATTCTTGAACTCATCTTGAAAACAATCAAAAATAATTGATGAAATTACAGACCTTCACATAGCAGAGTTACCATGAGCGTTCTACAATCTGGATTTTTTGACAATCGAGTCTCCATGAAAGCTTTGAGCTCTGGAATCTTGAACATGGAGTCGTCGGGTGAAAGATTCAGCATTTCTATGTCTGATCGTTGTCCACCATAAGTAATCAGATCTGGAACTCGACACTCTTTCTTGAGGAACATGAAATGTTTTTCCCCAGTATGGTCGCCAAAATTTTATCACTCTTTAATTTCCGAGGTTGTGAAAGAAAACATAGAGGTAACCACAAAACCACTTTGGATCTTAGGATCTAGCCTTCCTAAACTCATAGAGGGATCTCTCTATCAGATTTAACTTTGTTGTATTTAGATATTAGGCTAGTTATGAGAGTTCAAAGTTTGATTTTAAAATTGAATTGGTTGATTAAATGCCTGAAACATCCATTGGGCTATGGAGTCTACAAACTTAACAAGGATCTGCCTCAGATTTTCAAAGGAGTTTCACAGGGAAAGGTAGTTAAACTAACTGGATCTTTTAGATTTAAATGAATTGTAATAGAAGAAAATATATAGGTTCAATTGAAGCTAAAGAGCAATTAAGAATTCTTTAACTTGATATCAGAATAAAACATTTAAATTATCCACAACCAGAATCAGAGTTTATCTTTCAACAGATTTTTTTCATCAACTTTCTGTAAAATAATTCATATTCAAGAACATATAAGTATGGAGACAAAGAAATAAACACATAGACAGTGAAAGAAGCACTTCACCAATAGTCCAACACATGAATCATGTGAAGAATGTCCTTTTTCTTAATGGTTATCCCATCAAATGGAAATAGTACAATAGTTTTCTGGAATGCAAAAATCAACATCTCTTACTTCAAATTATGAAGTATTTATAATAAATTATTACAAAATATCTTGATTTAAAATATCAAGATTCATTTCAAAATATCCTAAACTGATTGTAAAAATAGAACAAAAATAAAGGCAAATAAAACTATTTGGAGAGTCCTGGTACTATACTTGAGGATTTCTAGTGGTGAATAAGAGAGATTTGAATTTGATTGCAGCTCTTATTTGATGAGGTAGCATCCAAGTCACTAACGGTCCATGAACTTTTTCCTCCTAAAATTCTGAAAAATAGGGTCCAGTGATACCTTTGTATATCCCAAAAACTAATCATTTCTAGAAAACTAAGAGAGGTATTTGTAAATGATGATGTTCGAAACAAACACCTCTTTTAGTTTTTGAAAATTCATTTCCACCTACGCAGAAACCTCATTTGAAAATACTGACTAAAAAATAAGAAAATTCGGGAAAATATGCTTGCAAAGTTTCATCTGAATATCGCAACCATATTAGATCTTAGAAAACTAAGAGAGGTTGTTGCACATGAGGATTTTAGAAGCAAAAATGTCTTTCAGTTTTTGAAAATTAATTCTCAGTTGTTTGTAAACCATGTTTTAAATTACTGTGTTGTATAAGAAAAACATAGTTTTAACTGACCATGAAACATACATATGGCGTGGAGACGGGAGGTGACATGGAGGTGGGGGAGGATGTGGAGGCACATGGTTGGTGGAAAGGAAGTTGGTTTTGAAAAGGTGATATGGAGAAATGATGTGGAGGTGATTGGGGACAGTAGTCCAAGTGGCAAGCAGTGAGTGGTGTGGAAGTAGAGATGTGGCGGGGAAATGGCGTGACGGGGGTAAATAGATGTTTGTGGGAGATGGACGGTTTTCGAAGGGGGGTAGGAGTGGTAAATGGTTTTAGGTAGGGGGGTGCGAAAAACATTAGGACGGCAACATCACATAAGAGGAAAATGGGAAACAACTTTTCGGACCCCCCTGTGGTTAACTGTCGAAGGGGTTGGGGGGGTCCAAATTTGATCACTTGTCATTGATCCAGGCATGTTGAATCATGGTCGTTGCTTCTTACACACCAGTTATTACAAACGAAAAAAAATGTCACATTCAACCATAAATTTATTACAACTTATGCTAATCACAATTAAATGATGTGATTAATTAATCTAAGCATACTTTAATTAACCTTTAATGCTGCATTTTGACTTGCAAGCATACTTTATGATTTTTTCAAAAGTTTTATTTTATATTTTGTTCTTGAAAATAATTTGGAGGATGAAATATTATTTACATCTGTCAAACCAAAATAATCAGGTAGAACAACAACTCATCCTATAAAATTTATAGGACCCTAACACTCTCTAAAGGTTAACAGTTGGAACCTATAGCGAAGGTCGGGCATGGTCACCACCCTGAAGATCAGCATCTAACATTAGCAGAAGTTAAATTCTCAGTTGGAAATCTTCGCTCTGAATATAAAGACCACGAAATGTCTCCTTCTGATTTCTCGCAAAAATTATGGTTCTAGGAAAAGGCACTATCCTCTCAAGTCGTTGCATCCCAAAAAGATGAATGTCTCAGCCAATTCAAGAATCTGCAAATCTATTTCTAGTACTTCTAACAATTCTCATCTCTAGCAAAAAATTCTCCTTGTTGCAAGTATCTCTCATGTTATGCCTCTTTGGGGAGGAATTGATGTGGTGGACCGATGGTGGAGAATAGTTGACAGACCCTAGCCTCTGCTCTTCGGTGATAGTTTTTCTTCTACAAGGTTCCCAATTGGTTTCGTTCAACATTCAATTTGGAGGGTATGCCCTCATCATAGTTCTTCAAGTGCATTAGTTACACCTTTTTTTGTCTCTTCCTTTCGGTTATTCACAACACGGAAGTGGTGTGGTTTCATTTGAGGACAGCGTGGCCCAAATGGTCCTCATTACAGCTCAATCTAACCTGCAGTGGTTCTTTTCAGTAAGGCCTTGTCATGCATCAATTCCCAGTCCTTTCCAAGTTTCTCTTTTTGTCATAACTTGAATGGTTAGCTCTATTTTGTAACAGATTAGATACAATTACTCCATCAAGCAGAGGCTCCAAAATTTATCTCTCAGCTCTATGTATGTAATCAAGGTTAATGTATTCTATTTTTCATCCAAACTAATGAAAAGGGATATATGTAACCTTAAGACTCTCTACCTATACTCTTGGGTTGGTTTTCTAGTGGGCATACCAATAGTACAGTGAAATATCTCATGTAACACTCTATTACAGTAATAGACAAATAAACAAACAAACTTTAAACGTGGAAGGAGGTGACTTGGAGGGATGAGGTGGAAGGGAGTGATGACATGGAGTACATGATCGCTTGTCATGCTTTCTTTCTTGATTTTCTTGCACAGTATTTATATTTCCATCGTGCCATTTTTAAGAACCCGGTTTTTCCAAAACCATTTACCGCTTTTGACAGGTTCCTTTAGTGGTTTATAAAAATTGATAGGACCCATCATAACATATGAGGATCATATATCTTAAAATGGTTTGTTTCATAATCTATCTCATTCTAATAGGTCCCCATCATTTATCATCTAATCATATTGACCCATCAAAAAACCAACAGATCAATTGCCTTGTGAAATGAACCACGATCTGATCCAGACATGCGCACTCATTAATCTAAATGTTGTCATAACTATGCCTGGTTTTTCACAATTTTTTAAAAAATGGCGAGCTTGTCTAAGTCTTGTGACACCTCTTCCAATGACAGCAACGTCGCAACCTTGGCGGGTTCGTCGCAATATATTCTAAAAAATTGTGAGCTTGTTAGTCTGGCGACACCTCTTCGCAACCATGGTGAGTTATTCACAATATCTTCTAAAAAAATTGCAATCTCGTCAGTTTGGCAACACCTCTTCCCACAACAGCAATGTCACAACCATGGAAAGTTCATCGCAATATTTTTAACAAAATTGGCGGGACCGCCAGGTTTGTGAATCCTCTTCTAATGGTAGAAATGTCACAACCATGATGGTTTTGTTGCAATGCAAGGGGTTAGTTTTTTACCTACCATGAATGATCAATTTTTAGATGGCATGCCTAGTAATACTTATTCTTTTTAGGGCATGGATTTGATATCTTACTTGAGGGAAAAAGTGGTTGTCTTACTTCTTGATTGATCAGACGATTTGATGTTCTCATCAGTCTTATGACACATCTTACAATGTTGCAACCATGGTGATTTCATCAAAATATATTTTAAAAAATTATAGATCATGTTGGGCTTGCGATGCCTCTTTCGATGGCTGCAACGTCGGAATTATGACGGTTTTTTCGCAATATCTCTTTAAAAAGAATGTCAATCTCGTCGATTGTGTGACGCTACTTACGATGGAATAAACATCACAATCGTGGGAAATTTTGGCAAGTGTTTGCAACGAATAAGTGTCAGTGCTTAGACAACACCTATTATCAGAATTTCGACGAACAAAAAGACACTGAAAGTATGATTGCACTGGAAATGATGTTTCTTTAAATATAGGCTTTTATCATTATAGTTATGAATCATCATCACAAGAGATACAAAGTGTCAGTGAAAATTGTGTCAATATTTAGTAATGCCTGCAATTCATGAATATGGAAACAATCACCTCATTCAAGCATTCCTTACCACCATGGCAAAATTAAGATAGTTTATCAATCATGAAGATACAATTAATTAGGCATTTTTTCATGAATCATGTAGAATCATATATCAACTGATAGCATAACAAGCATAGTAATCATTCATAAATCAAATATGCATAAGTCATTGTATTTATATGAGTTATATTAGTTTGCAATTGGAGGGGCATCCACTCTCTACCCAAACTTAGGCTAGCTACACTGAAATCTCTCTTGCATTTGACCACCCCCAAGATGGATCCATAGTCTAAGGGAATTATTGCATAGGGGAAATTTCACACAAAGGTTTTGTTCAAACACTCAATGGATGGAGTCCATTGTCTAGGTGGTTCATCAACTACTCTCTGGTAGTAAGCACCCCACTGACATGCTTACTTTCGGAGTTTAAAAACATGGGATCACACTAAATTCCAGGGGGGGGGGGGGGGGGGGGGGTGGGGTGTTGGGGGTGTTGTTCAGTTACTGAGGATTGAATCCACTGTGTAATTGGTTTGATAGCCAATTGGAAAGCACTTAATGATTCATCAGCCAATAAGAAAGCATTAAGTGGTTCATCGGCCAATAGTAAGTGCCCATTAGTTTAATTAATTATTCTGCAAACACTTAGTGATTCATAAGCCAACTAGCAAGCACTAAGTGTTTCATCATCCAAACTATAATCTCTAAGTGGTTCATTAGCCAAAGGAAGGCACTTAGTGGTTGAATTAAATCACTGAACTACACATTGGCAACACGGGTTCACACAAGGATTTAAGTGGTCTCAAACACAGTCAAAGTAGTTGACACCAAGAGTTAGAGGGTACAGGTTCAAGGTCACAGAGCACTAGACTCTATGTCAACTCCAACACTGCTAGGACATCTCTATCACAGTTCATTAATCCGCATTGTCTCAAACCAGCCTTGAATTATTTAATCATTGAGGAGATATGAATTCCCACGCACCAAAACTCAGAAGGAGAAAGAATGTTCAGTTCCACTAGAAACTTAAATAGTGAAATGCTAAGCAACTAAATTCCAATCAAATAATCAAACCCAAAATTCAATTATATTGTGTATAAGTACAATTTCTCCCGCATCCCATGGTATAGATGAGAGAGCACCGCCTTAGCTCTTTGGTTCCTTTTTCCTCAAGGGGTCATCTAGTTGTCACTTCAAAATGTGTTTCCTCTACTTTTGGAAGTTCATTCCTCAGTGTCTATTCAATTTGTGAAGGGGAACATGGGATAGGCACTGTGTTCCCTTCCACCGCCCTCATCCAATCTTTGCTCTCACAAATTAATTTTCTGTGAACTCTTCCAACTCCAATTTGGCTCCAATCGCATCATATTAAAATTCTGTCAGAAAATGACTTCCCTCAACTATAAATAACTTCAACATTTAATTTGATTGGGTATGGGTCATGAATTTTCAAAATAGAAGAGAAAGTAATCAGCTTTAGGCATTAAATTTGGCTAAGCATGGTTTTCAAAATATGTAAGCAAGCAAGTAGTTTCCCTCAACCCAAGGATCCATAAGGTTGTCCCTTATTCAGTTGTTTTTATTTAATTTTAGATAATAATTAGCAATTGTTTAATCAAAGGTTCAGCCTATGATGGTTCTCCACACTGGTGTTGCAACTACATTTATCATTACAAAAAAATGCAGGGGTCAAAACTAGGGATGTTACATGTTTCCAAAGGGAATACCATGATTGCCTCCAACATGGAATTCTTTAAGGGAGAAATTTCACCAATTGGTTATTTTTCTAACATTTTCTATAAAAAAAATATTTGTCCATTTGGTTAAAAGTTCACCTATTTTACATATATATGATTAAATTGCTAGTATTCGGAAAAAAAAATAAAAAATAAATAAATAAATAAATAAATTACCAATTTTAATAGTAAATTACATTTTTTTTATTGAATATTTTCCTACATGTTATATGTATAATTTTTCTAACCAAAATAGTTGTCTATAATCCTATTTATATGCATAATACTTGAATCCTTAAATAATACCCTATCCTCCTAAAATGGATATTGATTTCTCAATAAATATTATGCCAAGAGTAGTATATATGTCTAAGTACTTTACAAGAGCATACTAATGTTGGTGGAGCTAAAAATACAATTGAAGGAAATGTTGTACAAAGGGTGCTTAAAGCCTAGTGTATTTCTATGGGGAGTACCTGTTTGTTCGTCAAATAAAAATGCGGTACCCTTAGGTTATGCATTTATTATAGACTATTGAAAAATATGACCATCAAGAATAAGTATCCACTTCCCAAGATCAATTAGCTCTTTGATCAATTGAGAGGGGCCATAGTGATTTCAAAGATAGATTTGAGGTCCTGTTATCATCACGTCAAGATAAAGGATGAAGATATCCATAAAACTACATTCAATAAAATGTGTGGGCACTATGATTTTTGTGGTAGTTTCATTTAGGATAACCAATGCACCAACTACATTTATGCACCTAATGAAAAATATTCTCAATAAGTACTTGGATAAATTTGTGTTGACTTTCATTTATGATATGTTAATTTATTCAAATACCAAGGAAGAACATCAAGAGAACGTTAGGATAGTATTACAAATTTTAAGAGAGCACCAATAATATTCTAACTATGAATGCTTCCATAGAAAAATTCATTAATTGGACCAAGTGATTTTAGAGGAAGGAGTTACAATGGACCCTGAGAAGATCAAAGCAATAATGGATTGGCATGCACCTCAAAATGTATCAGAAATAAGGTCATTCATGTAATTGGGGGGATACTACAATAGGTTCATTCAAATATTCTTGAATATTGGCCATCCAATCACTACAACAAAATGGAGTAAGGTTTGTATGGTTGACAAAATGTGAAGCAAGCTTTCAACTGTTGAAACATATTTTGACTAATGCATCCATATTAAAGATTGTGAATCTAGATAATGGTTTCTTGGTTTGTACAAATGCTTTCAAAGGAGGACTCAATGAAGTTTTATTGGAATATGGATATGTAATAATTTACAAATATAGAAAACTAAATGAACATGTAAAACATTATGTCAATCATGATTTAAGGCTTACATCTATTGTGCACTAGTAATGAAGATGTGGAGACACTTGGAAAAGGATTTGTATTGATGATAGATCATAGTGGGTTTAGACACCTATTTGATCTAACCTATTTGAATGTTGGGAAAGATAAATGGATGGATCTCATTAGTGAGTTTTATTTTGAAATGTCATATGAAAATTGAGTGGAAAATGCACTTAGTTAAAGTGTGTGAATAATACATATGGCAGTAGTTAGTGTAGAAGTTAAATATAAAAGAAAGAAACAAATATGCCCTACAAAATGATGAACACTTCAACCATGTAAAGGAATTATTGGAACAAGATCCCAAGGGGCCCAAGTGTGAAGGGTATCAGTTAATCAAAGATGGCTTATTGATATATAAAAGCATATTGTACATGTTGAATTCAGTAGGAATGAAGAGGCTCATAATGGGTGAACTCCATAAGGAACCTTAATCAACCCACCTAGGTTATTAGAATATGATAAAAATAACAAGAAGGTTATATTATTATCCTAGGATGAAGAGGGAAATTTTTCAATACATTGTTAAATGTCTAGAATGTCAACAAGTTAAAATTGAGTATAGGCACTCAAAAGGGTTGTTGTAGCGACTAGAAAGTAATTTGTAATGGGAGTGGGAAGTCATATATATGGACTTCATCACTAGATTGAAAGTATAACCAAGAAGCATGAGGCAATCGGGGATATGGTGGATAATTTGGGCAAGAAAACTCACTTAATTCTTGTGAAATCCACCTACAAATCCATTGACATTACAAATATTTTCATGAAAGAAATTTTTAGATTGCATAACCTACCCAAGATAACCATATCTTAGAATGTGAAGTTTACTTCAAATATTTGGAAAGCTTTATCTATAGGCTTGGGAACACAATTTCATTTCAGTACTACCTACCATCCTCAAACAGATGGATGAAGGGAGAGAGTAAATAGAGAATTGGAAAATATGTTAAGAATGTTGTTATGCATCAACACAATAAATGGGAAAATTGCTTACTCATGGTAGAGTTTGCCTATAATAATAGTTATCAAGAATCACTAAAAAAGATCCACTTTGAGTCTCTATATGGAAAGAAATGTAACATTCCAATTAGTTTGGATAATCTAGTGGATCATATTAAACTTGGAAAAAAAATGTTGCAAGAATTAAAGAAAAAAGTGGCAATATCAAACAAAACCTGATAGTGGCACGATATCAACAAAATACCTATGCTAACAAGATTAGAACCCACGTGGAGTTAAAATGATACAACATATATCTTAGAAGTTGTTAGCTTTGTTGTCATTTGGCCCAAAAATGGATCCAAAACACTCCCAAAGTCTCCAAAGTTTAATTCAAATCATGCAAATATCGAAACAAGCGAGGGAGAAGAGCCCTTGGAAGAGCAGAAATGCACTATCGAAAGGCAAAAAATGCATTAAAACAGTCAAAACACTATTATCGTAGGCTTAAAACTGAGAAGGCACAACATTCATTAGATCTGGCCGATCAATGGCCCAAATCTAAGGGAAAATCACATTGGCGGATCTGATCGGCACAGGCGGGCAGTGGCAATCAGCGTAAGACCCCACCGATCAGCGATCTCCGATGATTAGATCGGTGGGTCACATTGTCGACAGCCATCAGAGGCAGTGGGAGTAGAGTCGAGATGATATCGAGCCGAGCGATATGTCGACCACTGATATTTGTGATATCGCTATCGGCGAGGAGCATATGCCATGTTATATGAAGGACCGGAGGAGTGAGAAACACGCGATTGCGATTTATTGCATCGCTTTATCACATCGGAGAAACCTTAAGGGGCGGGGCCTTTACACACATATGGGTGTGATCCGATTAACTGGACCCGACGGCATTCCAGCTAATATTGCATAATATTTCAAGTCCACAGGAAAGGCCGGTTTTAATGTAGTTGTGTGTATTTTCGTTGTTTAAACGAAATGCAAAGGAGCCTTGGCCAGCACCGATAGCGATGAAGCCGAGACCCGAAAGGGTCCTGGAAGTGAAATATATATCATTTGAAGTCTGCCAAAGGCAATGTTCCTGTATTTTCAGTGTTTTTCAATCATATTTAGAAATACAAAGGAACAAAGGGACCAAACCACTTGCGATGGGTGACAGCGACCCGACGGGGGGACCCGATAGAGGAATAAATCATTTTTGAGGACTTTTGAAGTCCGAAAAGGACAGAGAGGGGCAGGATTTCTCAGTGTTGTTGTGTTTTCTATTTAAAACATAAATATTCATTATTTTCGACAAAGGTCCACAATAGGTCAACGTTGTTCTCTTTAACAGAAAGCATGCATTATTAAACCATTGAAAAGGCCACAGCACGTGCAGCTCCTCCCCAAACCGACATAGAGGTCGAGAAGCAGCACAGTGCATCAATAGCCCAATGTAGTTCATCAAACAAACATCATGGAGCATCTCTGGCACGAGACAGCTCCCAAACAACACATCAAACTACCTGAAGGTGGTTATTCCTCTGTCAAAAGGTGAAAATCTCTAAGCCATGCTTGTCCATAGAGGGAATCAAATAGTAAGGGACAGATCAGACAAGATTAAGACTCCAAGCCTCTTAGAGCTCAAGAGCATTGTAAACAGGCTATAAATAGCTAAAAGTAAGATGTAATATAGGTTCAACTTCTGGAGATTGTTCCTCCTCTGTTCCTTCAAGCTTCTCATCTTTATTCTAGCAATATAAGCTTCTTTTGATATTATATGTTCAATGTCCATTCTCTTTGTTGTTCTATGCTTGCACTTGAATAGGTTATTCAAGTTTTTTGTTGTGTCTAATGTTAGATAATTGTCATCTTATCTCTGCATTAATAAATTAGATTTGCAAGTTTCATTTACTTCCTGTAGTTGTCCATTCATATGTGTTTATGTATGCAATCTGCTGGTACAGTCAGTATTCTCCATTTCTCCATTGAATCTATAAATTCTTGAGCATTAGTGATCTAAAGCCTTGTATTGGTGAGAGTGTTCATGCATGTCTCAAGTGAGAATAGAGCTAAAATTGTTATATAACTTGATCCAAACCATCATCCATTCCAATAGTTCTGAGAACAATATTGAATATTATATGTTACCAGGCATCTCCGATTAACAACCTAGGAGAGTTTCCTGGGGTGATAACATAATTGGCGTCGTTGTCGGGGAGAGGAAATTGAAGCTCAGCTTCCCTGGGAAATGACAGAGATCCAGCTTTGATGATAGACAAAGTATAGGAAATTTTTTGGTTGTAATCGTCTATCTGGAGACTCTACTGGAGGTCGAACCTCTTGGCGACTCCACTTCATAGTTCTAGCTCAGTTTGTGAGGCATACTCGGAGAAATCCTCAGAAGCTACAAGCTGACCCAGTACCTGACCCTGAAAAAACCATCAAAGAGATAAAGGTATTGCAGAAAGGAGCATCAAGTCAGGTAAACCTAAACAATCTCCTATATCTCTTCAAGAATGGCCTGTAATAGAACAAATACATGTTGAGAGTATAGCATCTAATACTAGAAGCGAAGAGAAACTCTCATAGATTCATAAAGCTCCTTATTCTTTAGGTTCTCCTTTTGTTGTAAGCCCAAAGGAAACCTCACCTCCTATCCATCATACTCCTTTAGTCTTATCAGTCACTCCTCACCCCTTTATCATTTAGACTACCAGTACTCTTTTAGCCACCACAGCTATGGCAGGTCCACAAGCACCTACCAAAATGGAAAGAACCATAGCTACTAGGTATGGACCTCTAATACTGCCCACTCCTTTGAATGTTATGCCTACTGGAGAATATCATAAGTATATGCCTAAGTTCACTGGAACTGAAGGTGTTACAACTAAATAACATCTTGAGTCATTCTATAGCTATGTTGATAACCTGGACATTAGTGAAGATGATGTCTGGATGAGAGTCTTTGTCCAAAGCCTAGATGGAGAGGCTAGAAAATGGTTTAGGGAACTGACCCCAGCATCTATAGCAGATATTGAGGCCTTATATGATGCATTCCTAAAGCAT
The DNA here is from genome assembly GCA_000404065.3 of Pinus taeda. Classification (NCBI taxonomy): domain Eukaryota; kingdom Viridiplantae; phylum Streptophyta; class Pinopsida; order Pinales; family Pinaceae; genus Pinus; species Pinus taeda. The sequence continues at coordinate 129,023 of APFE031091692.1, read as the reverse complement.
GGGGGGGGATAAGAAGGATCTCCTTTACTACCACACTGAGTTTGGGAACTTAAAGAGGGAAAATGGTGAGTTGTTGTTTGATTTTAATAAAATATTTAACTGCATGTACAGCAAGATACCAACTGAAGTAAAACCCAACATTACCTTCACTAGACTCATCTATGTCAGTGCCTTCGATTTCGATTTCTATTTACTGTTGAGGGAGAGGCGATGTGCTTCTTTGGCTAATATGCAAGATGCAGCCCTGGAAGTAGAATCAAACATCATGGCTGCAGAAAAGCTCAAAGGTAATGCTGATATCCTTTATAATTGCCTTCTGGACACTGGATCCAACCATAATCCAATGCCCAAGGATTTCATGGATAAGCTCAGTCTTGACATTAATAAGCCTTATCAGTTTTCCTCTATGCTGCTTAAAAAACCAATTTTCCATATCACAAAGGAAGAAGGCCCACAGATTTGGGACATGTTCTTTGATGGGGCTTGTTCTAAGGAAATTGCAGGAACATGTGAAGTCCTTGTGTCCCCCACAGAGGAATGTATTGATTCATCTTTCATATTAACTTTTCAGGTCACAAATGACACAACAAAGTATAAAGAAGACCTTATTATTCAGCAGGTGTACAAAACCTTCCAAGCAAAAAATCCAAGGCTGAAAGCATACAGAGAGGAGGTGAAATATAGACCATCTCTGCCTAATAATATCAAATGATGGAAAGTTTTTGAAGTAGATGATCAAATTAATAGGCTTTTGCAAGTTTTTGATGAATTTTCTAATATGCACATTGACCAAGAGAAAGAAACCTTTGATAGAAAGGTAAAAAGGGTCAATTTTCAGTTTGGTGACTATTTTCTTAAAAGGGATACATTAAAGGAAGGAGGAGATGTTTTTGATGGCCCAGTCAATGGGTTGTTCTTCAAACTTTATTTCAGTTAAGGCTTTTAAGCCTTAGTATTGTAAATATGTTGTTTTCAAGTTTTTATTCCATGCTAAATAAACTCCATGCCCAATGCAACACTAGGAGGAAGATTTGATCTTGTTTTACAGGAAAGGCATTGATCTATGATCCTTGAAACCTCACAGGGAGGATTTCATCCCCAGAAGGAGCCAATGCTAGCTTTGTTGGCGTTTGGCCCAAAAATGGATCCAAAACACTCCCAAAGTCTCTAAAGTTTGCTTAAAATCATGGAAAGATCAAAACAAGTGAGGGAGGAGAGCCCTTGGAAGGGTAGAAATGCACTATCGGGAGGAAAAAAATGCATTAAAACAGTCAAAAAACTATTATCGTAGGCTTAAAACTGAGAAGGCACAATAGTCGTTAGATCTGGCTGATCAATGGCCCAGATCTAAGTGGCAAATCACATCGGCGAATCTGATCGGCACAAGAAGGCAGTGACAATCGGTGCAAGACCCCGCTGATCAGCGATCTCCAATGATTGGATTGGCGGGTCGCACCGGTGGTGGCCATCGGAGGCAGCCAGAGTAGAGTCGTGATGAGATCCGACTGAGCGATATGTCGATCACCATTATCAGCGATATCACTATCGACGGGGAGCATATGCCATGTTATGTGAAGGACTCGGGGAGTAAGCAGCACGCAATTGCGATTTATCGCATCGCTTTATCGCATCGGAGAAACCTTAAGGGGCGGGGCCTTTACACACATATGGATGCGACCTGATTAACCAGACCCGATGGCATTCTAGCTAATATTGCATAATGTTTCAATTCCATAGGAAAGGCTGGTTTTAATGTAGTTGTGTGTATTTTCGTTGTTTAAACCAAATACAAAGGAGCCTTAGCCAGTGCCGATAGCAATGAGCGACAGCGACCCGAAGGGCAAACCCGATAGAGGAATAAATCATTTTTGAGGAATTTTGAAGTTCGAAAAGGATAGAGAGGGGCTGGATTTCTCAGTGTTGATGTGTTTTCTGTTTAAAACATAAATATTCATTATTTTCAACATAGGTCGACAATAGGGCAGCGTTGTTCTTTTTTAACAGAAAGCATGCATTGTTAAACCATTGAAAGGGCCACAGCACATGCAGCTCCTCCCCAAACTGACATAGAGGCCAAGAAGTAGCACATCGCATCAATAGCCCAACACAGCTCATCAAACAAACATCATGAATCATCTCTGGCACGAGACAGCTCCTAGACAGTGCATCAAACTACCTGAAGGTGGTTATTCCTCTATCAGAAGGTGAAAACCTCCAAGCCATGCTTGCCCATAGAGGGAATCAAACATTTAAGGGACAGATCAGACAAGATTAAGACTCCGAGCCTCTTAGAGCTCAGGAGCATTGTCAACAGGCTATAAATGTAAGATGTAATACAGGGGCAACTTCTGGAGATTGTTCCTCCTCTGTTTCTTCAAGCTTCTCATCTTCATTCTAGCAATATAAGCTTCTTTTGCTATTATATGTTCAATTTCCATTCTCTTTTCTGCTCTATGCTTGCACTTGAATAGGTTATTCAAGTTTTCTGATGTGTCTAATGCCAGATAACTATCATCTTATCTCTACATTGATAAATTAGATTTTCAAGTCTCATTTACTTCTTGTAGTTGGCCATTCATATGTGTTTATGTATGTAATATGTTGGTATAGTCAGTATTCTCCATCTATCCATTGAATCTATAAATTATTAAGCATTAGTGGTCTAAATCCTTGTATTAGTGAGAGTGTTCATGCATGTCTTGAGTGAGAATAGAGTTGAAATGGTTATCTAACTTGATCCAAACCATCATCCATTCCAATAGTTTTTAGAACAATATTGAAGATTATATGTTACTAGGCATCTCTGATCTACAATCTAGGAGAGTTTCCTCAAGTGATAACAGGAGTAAGCCAAAAAGTAGTTACCTAAGAATGGGAACCTATTCCAAGCTGGCACGCCACTATTATGTACCTTTTGAGATCTTAGAGAGGGTGGGACCAATGGCATATGGGCTTGCCTTACCTCCTATTGTGAAAGTGCATAATGAATTTTATCCATCTTTTCTTAAAAAACATTTGTATGAATCTAATCATATCATTGATTGGGTTTTGTTCTAGGTGGAACATAAAAGATAACTCCAAGAAGAACCTCAATGCATACTAGACAAGAGGGAGACACTACTCAAAACAAATTCATTGTGAAATTCAAGGTGTAGTGGAAGCACTTTGGAGAATATGAGGCCACATGGGATGATCCGGTTTGGATCATTATATTGTTTTTCATCCATATCGATTCATTGGGAGTGGAAAAGGTGGAGGAATTGGCTCATGGGACCGTTTTTACCAACGGGACCCAGTTTGGCGAAATGAGATCTGAAACCTTCTAAGAGCGTTTTGAGGCATCAAATAAAAAAAATTGGGGTAAAAAATTGTTGCTTTAGTGCATAACCTTTTCATGTTTTTTTAAACATAGATATATTTCCAACGATGCAAGAAGCGTGTCAGTCGGAGTCCATATAAAAAATTTATGCCGCTCAAAAGTTGACCTTCCTGTTTTGACACCTATAGTTTGGGAGGATGTCGCATCAGCCCCCATTATTCATGGAAAATGGGTCCACGTGTTTTTGGTGTAAAATACTCTAGAAGAGTCTATATTGTAACTCTAGTTAAAACTTGATGTAGTCAAACTTAACCACTAGTAAGCTATCGAGTTGTGTTATAACCGAGCCACTAGGAGGAAGAGGCATTCCATTCTTTCAAGAGCATTTTGCTCTATAGTTAAGCAAATATGTACAGGATAAATAGGAGGTAGAGAACACAGAGAGGATCTATGTATTGTAGCATCCTATGAGCCACAGACATTACTTCTTTGTACCTGCAACCTTATTTTCCAAATAGAGAAAGAGAGCGAAGCGGCCTCACCTTCTAGCTGGGTTTTCTCCTGAAAGGGTTTCCCATAACATATTTTGTGTCTTATGTGTGTGTGTGAGCTTATTTTTTTTGTTCTCTGCTTTTATTAATTTTCATTCACATGCATGCACTAATTACAGTGAATTCTACAAATCTTAAAGTTTAATAAAACTGTAATAGTGTAGAAAATCTGTGTTTTAATATTCTATTATCATATTTATTGTGACGAACTGTCCAGTGGAATATCCATGGAATTTTATGGATCATTTGGTATCAAAGTGGATTTATTTGGGTATTTGTGGATATTGCAGGGATCTAGAGCAGTGGGGTCGAAAATCGTAAAACCCTAATAATGGATGAAAAAATTGTAAATGAGCCTTATGATCCTGCAGAGGTGAGGTTTACGCGGATGGAACAACAAGTCGCAGATATAAACCACAATGTGAGCCTCCTCATGGAGGCCTTGAATAGAAAATTGGGGATATTTGGAGAAGATGGGGGTTCGAATGCAAAGGAAAAATTTGAACAGAGATCGGAAGATCAGGGAGAAATGGAGAACCAGTGAAAGAAAGAATTTAGAAAAGATCAACCTAGATCAAGTGTTGTGAATCAATATCTGTTTAAAATGGAAGAAAAAATTGATATCAAGTCATATCACAGTGAGATCGACACTCTGAAGCTGAATCATTGGTTGCAGCAATTGCAATTTTATTTCAACATCCATCAAATTAAGTAAGGATAGAAGATCTCATTCACGTGGCTGAAATTAGAGGGCCACGCACTGACTTGGTGGGAAAGCCACATGAAAACCCTAAGGTTTGAGGGAGAACCTCTAGTGACTAAGTGGGAAGATTTAAAAACTCTCATTAAGTCACAGTTTTATCCCATTGGGTACATGGAGGACCAATGGATCTGGTGGCATTACTTTAGGAAAAAGTCGGGTCAAAGCGTGCAAGAGTACACCACAGAATTTAGAAAGATGGCTATAATGTTGGGTATCTCTGCAAAGAACCCAGATGTGCTCCTCAAGTATTTGGGGGGTCTGCATAGCCATGTTGTTTGTTGTCAATTCTAGAGACAGCCTCTAATTGTTGAGAGACCAGTGCCTAGAACATATAGATTTGGTGTGTCTCCGATAATTCTTCAAAGAATAGAGACATCACTTATAACTTTTCTTACCAAGAGAATTTAGTTGGTTCAATCAATGAAGAAAGACATAATCCATATTTCTTTATACATTCATATATAAAGGATACACAAAAGCATAAATGATAAATCAAAGGAGGCCAAACTGGTCAAGGAATTACATATCAATTACTTTAGTATGAATATGAAAGTGGAAGAAGAGAGAGGAAGTAACCCATCATGTAGAGCTCGAAGTGTCGATAATTCCACACTTCTTTGGTTCAGAAAGACATGATGAATATGCAAAAGGAATGGATGAAAAGATTCACAGAGCGCAATTCAAGATTTAGTTTCCAAATAATTATACAGGCATTTGTGCCAACATCTTGACTCAAATGAATCTGTAAGAAAGCAGGGAACATATATGGCAGCTTCATAACGTGGAATTTGAGAGGAACATGAACATTATGAAATTACAACAGAGAGAAGACATAATGTAATCCTGGAACGAAGGAATCACCATCAATTTTTCATTAATAATCTAGGTAATTATCCTTCAAAGAAGCAAAAACATTCCCAAAAATAACTTAGAGTTTTCTTTCCAAAATTTTGAACTTGTCTTCATTCGTGGAGATCATATATATACAGGACCTTTTAAACATAGGTCGTTAAAGAAGTATTATTTCTTGATCTTTGCCATCATTGCAAAAATCACACCTGAAAATTATAGCATGCGCGAGAGCACAGCCATTCCAAACATAGTAAAATGCCTTGACAAAAACATAGTAAAGCATAGAGTAAAGTAACTGAAATGTGAAATAAAAGGCCATAGTTGGCACAATAAGAGTAATATTTCAGGAATGATGAGATGATGTTGATGCTTCGTGAGTAGTTGGAACACAAGGATGAACCATCTGAAGTAGTGGGGGATTGGAAAATTATTCGCATCTCTACCACATTACTGGAGGAGGCGGAGGGATAGACTTGAACTGTCTATACTGGAGTCGGAGATGGATCACCATTAAATAGTCCAATTTGTGCTGAAAGGTACTTTTAACCAACTTGAGAAGATGGAATTATTTCTCAAGGAAGTTCATTATGGTTATTCCTTTGAGGATCGACGTTTTCTCTGGGGCTACTCCAGTCCTACTTTTGTCGTCATCATTTTCTGGTTATATAGCTCTTGTGTGAACCTCTCCATTTGGCCCCCACAAATTAGGTAACCCGGCTTCAAGAAGCTTGTTGAAATTGTTGTCGAAAAATGCCACCTATTTTTGCAGCCTTGTAAGGCTCTGTTCCACTCTAGCTCTAGCTTCTTCTTTTGAAATTACTTTTGAAATATCTACCATCGCGTCCATTCTATCAACTATATCTAGTGGCCTTAGCTCCTCAATTGACCTCTCAATTAGGAAATGAATGTATTTCTTAGCACACTGAGAGTTGGTAATGCTTGCCTATTTTTCATTGAGGAGAGAAGGGGAAAATTCTGCACTAAGCTTCTTTTGGTCCTGTATCAAGGCTATTTGTTCCCAACTTTGGTTGATCTCATAAATGATCTTGTCCCAGATCAACTGCCTAGTCTTAATGAAAGTTAGGTTTCCTTTGAGCCGGGTCCTTAGTTCCTTGTTTTCTTGAGTGGAATTTTGTAGATCTCTGGTGAGCTTATTTGTATTTGCAATCGAAGCTTGGAGCATATTCTCTTTCTGATCTACTTGAACTCTAGCAGCATCTAATTCACTCTTAGCCTTCAACAAATCCCCTTCATATAGTTGCAGCTCAATCAATGCCTGAATGAGGCGATCGGTGGGGTTTTGAGGGTCTTCATGCACTACTATCGTGTAGAAATGAGAAGTGATTCTATTTTGTAAGTCAGTCACTCTCAGCTCCAAGGCAGTGACTCTGTTCTTGCTCTTGATCAACTTCTACTTTAAGGCCTCCTCTTTTTCGCTCTAAGAAGATTCTAGGAGGTGGGACCCCATGGATGATTTGGTAAGCAATGCCCATGAAAGACGAAATGAAATGAGAGTACCCACCCAAACCAGGTCTCTTTCTCACTAATATATTTTAGTCAAAGACTGGATTTCACTCTTTGTTAGGGGCAAACACATCTAGGTGAAGGCATTGAAACTCTTCGATGTGAGCATATAGGAACAAGTAGAACAACAATGAGTAGTAGCGGAAATAAGAGGAGACCCTAAAATAGTTGAATTGGAAGCAAATGGTAGCTGAAAGATATCTTGGTATGTTATTTCGACACCCAGATTACTTCATTTTATGTAAACATCTCAAAGTAGCCCAGTTTATTTTCAGGGCAGTGTCTTCGCCCATTAGACAAGCAATTGTGGGTAAAATAGGTTGGATCGATGCCCAAAAGAGAGTCAAAGGAAATCGGATATCTGAGGGCACAGTTTTGACCTCTGGAGCGAGGATTTTCCCCAAGAATGATCGCTTCTCTCTGATTGGGAGCACTGCGAAATGGCCAGCTAGGGCAGCATCAATGAATGTATACATGGCATAGGATTCTAGGAAATTCAGATCTCCTTGGATTAAGAGAGGATTTTTCTCGAGGATTACAACCCTTGAAGTAGAAACAAAGCGGTTCTTATCCTTTTGATAGGAGTCAGCTAGCCAAGTTACAAACTCAAGGAGGTGATGAACTAGAGGAGAAATTTGGTAATACAATCCAGAATTAACAACCCTAAAAGGGTCCTTATTCCTTACATGGTCAGAAAAAATTTCATTGTAGAGGTTTGCGAGTGGGAAGGGACAAACAGGGTCTGCTATTTGGCTCTCGGTGTCCGTTAAAGGCCTGGCACTAGTGCTTTTGACCTCATGAGTGTTGGAAGTTGTAGGTGTCGCATGCTTCATTCCTCTGAATAAAACAAAAGTAACAAACAATGAGGTCAGGGTGTCGGGTTACCTAGATCCCGCAGGGAGGACTGAAAATGACTTTGGAAGGTGTCCTTGACCTTTGGGAGTGTGCGGAGAGGTGAATCCTACGTTGCGGTCAAGGCAAGAGGTTATTTGACTGGACTGAAAGATCGTTGTCGGGCGGTAGTTTTAGGGTTTAGGGGATTTATGCAAAGGACAAGGATAATTTTCCAAGTGGCAGAGGATGAACTCAGGCAGGGGGAGACACATGACGATCGGGGATTTGTCTGCGGTGACAGAGGACGGGCTCAAGCGAAGGGACGAGCTATCCATGATCTTACCAATTATCTTTTACCTTTTACCTAATACCTTCAGCATCGTCGAGCCAATGGGAGGAGACCGCCTATCGAGTGGTCCCCGCCCCGTTATGGCAAGCTACACTATGGATCAGACGCACTCTTCGTTAGGATCCAGAATGGATCATGGTTGTTGGATGAGCGCTGACATTTCAATGTGGGGGGTCTGCTTCTTTGTTAACCCTATTCCATGTATGCCTCCGAAGTCAATGCTATGTGTCAATAGATTTGGATGGAGAGTGACTCGAGATCTGAGCTACACAGTTTATAAGCATGAATTGAACCTTTCGAACCTTAGCCCAAATAGTTTAAAATATTTTAATTTCATTGCAAATCATCCTTTCCTCTGGATCCGATATATAGTATTTTGAGATTAAGCATTGGGGAACAGGTTTATTTCACTACCTTATAGATCTTACATATTATCTCTATCCTCAGAAGGAACTTTTGGGCGAGATGGAGATAACATTGTTCAATCCCAAATCGGTGGACAAGGCTTGTGCATAGGTACAGTACCTGGAAAACATAGGCCTAAAGAGAGCACAATCAAGTGGATCGAAGGAGAAGGAGCAACAAAACACTTTTAAGGAGGGGAAGAAGAAGCAAAAAGGGGGGAAACATAAAAAGGCGGCAGCCACAACACACCAGTGCAAAGATCCTAGCAACCACTGCAACATTGATGGCCATGCAGAGGAGAAGTGTTGGAAGTTGCATCTAGACCTAAACCCAAAGAACAAGAAGAAGAATCTCATGGCCACAAATTCGAGCAACCAAGTTGAAAGTATCTCGAACATGGATGAGAAGATCGCCTGTATGTCAGTACAGAAGGAGGTGAATTTGAGTAGCCTTCATCAACAGGGAGAGAAAGAAATGACCAAACTCTTCCATATAAAGATACAAGTCAAGAAGACGAAGATTAATGCTTTATTTGACTCAGGATCGCAGGTGAATCTCATTGCAGTAGAGTTGGTCAAGAAGTTGGGGCTGGAAGTTCGTGACCATCCAAACCCATATCCATTGGGATGGATAAATAAGGATGCAAAGCTTAAGGTAACAAAACAGTGTAAAATTAGATTTGTTGTCAATGTTGATTTTATTGATGAAGTAAATCTAGATGTGGTTCCCCTTAATGTATGTGGAGTTGTGTTTGGGATTCCATACATGTACATGCACGATGCAATATTCATGAGGAGATCCAATTAGTACCAGCTCGTCAAGGATGGAAAATCATTCATCATCAACGCTCACAAAGGCAAGTCAAAAATTTCATTGGTAAGGGCCAACCAAACCAAGAAATTGATTAGTTCTAGCAAGAAGTATGTTTTATTGTTTTTAAGAGAAATTTAAGCTAAAGAGGATTCAATAAGATGCAAGGCATCCCCGGTGGAGGAGTGTAGTAAGAAACATAAACAACAATTGGAGGAGTTATTATAGGCATACAGGGATGTGTTCCGAGAGCCCAAATGATTACCACCTAAGAGAGAAGTGGAACATGAGATCTCGTTATTGTCAGACTCCCCATTTCCATATATTGGGTTGTACAAGCAGTGTATTATAGAAGCAAGTGAGGTGAAGAAAAAGTTGCAGCGGCTGCTGGAACAGGGCGTCATTTGACTGAGTAAATCTCCATTTGGGTCACCCATCATCATTGTGCCAAAGAAGGATGGGACTTGGCGGATGTGTATAGATTACAGGGCATTGAATAAAATCACGCTCAAGAATAGATACCCCCTACCCAGGATAGATAATCTTCTAGATCAATTGCAGAAAGCAAAGTACTTCACCAAGCTGGACTTGAAGTCTGGATATGACCAAATCTGATTCAAAGAAGAAAATACATGGAAGACCACCTTCAAAACCAGGAAAGGTTTGTATGAGTGGTTAGTTATGTCATTTGGCATATGTAACGCACCAATGCATTTATGAGATTAATGAATGATGTACTGCACCCTTTTATAGATTCATTTGTTATTGTCTATTTGGATGATATACTAGTACATAGTGCTACCTGGGAGGATCATATTTCACATTTGACACAAGTGCTTGGAATATTGAAGAAGCATCGGCTGCTAGCAAATCTCAAGAAGTGTGAGTTTGTGCAACAGTCCTTGGTGTATTTGGGATATGTGATCAGTGGAGGAGAACTAAAGATGGATCCTTTCAAGATGGAGGCCATCATGAAATTGTTGGTGCCTACTAATGTTTCTGAGGTTAGGAGTTTCATTAGGGCAACATAGTACCTAAGAAAATTCATATCCTCATTTTCAGTAATACTAACACTGTTCCACTCCATAACAACAAGTGACAAGATTTTCGAGTGGGGGAAAGGTCAGTAGAAGGCTTTCGAGAAGCTAAAGAAGAAGATCAATCAAGCACCAGTTTTGACATTACCAAACTTATAGTGGCCCTTTGAAGTGGAGACAGATGTGATTGGATATGCAATGGGATTTGTCTTGATGTGGGGAGGAAGGCCTCTATGCTACCATTCTGAAGTATTTCATGGGGCGATTCTTAACTACCCTACCTACAACAAGGAGCTCTATGCCATGGTGCAAGATGTGAAGAAGTGGAAGCACTATATGATGGGAAAGGAGACAGTAATCCACACAAATCACTAGTTGTTACAATACTTGCAAGCCCAGGGTAAGCTACAACAGACCAGGCGTTACAAGTGGATGGGGTTTTTATAGCAGTTTCATTTGGTGATCAAGTATAATAAGGGTAGCACAAACAAGTTGGTTGACATGCTGTCAAGGCCACCCACGTCAAAGATCACATATTTGGGGACTCTTATGCACAATGATCCATTCACCCATGATGCATACAGAGAGGCATATTCAGAAGACGAGGACTTCAAGGAGGTGTATCAATAGTTGAAGAGTCAGAGTCATTTGCATGATGGAGACAGCGTTGTTGACTACCATCTCCAAGATGGGTTACTCTACAAGTTGGGTAAGTCGTATTCTTAAAGATGAGCATGTGTAGCTTACCATACAGGCTCACACCTCCAAGGTTGCAGGGCACTTTGGTGTAGGGAAGATTGTGGCTAACTTACATAGGTATGTGTATTGGCCCAAGATGCAAGAGTAGGTAGCTAGGTTCATAAGAGCATGCATGCTTTGTTGTACCATCAAGCCTAGTAACAAGAAACAGGATCTATATCATCCCTTACTTGTACCTACTCGTCCTTGGGAAAGTATTTCCATGGACTTTGAGGGAGGTTTACCAACAAGCAGGAAGGGACATGACTACCTATTCGTGGTAGTTGATAGGTTTAGCAAGATGTGTGTTTTGATGCCCTATAAAAATACCATCAAGTGGCAAACTTGTTCTTTGGACATGTCTGGGTGCAATTTGGGATACCAAGGAGCATCATTTCAGACAGCGATGCAAGATTTATCAGTGCATTTTGGACTACATTGTGAGAGAAGATGGACATAAACTTGAAGAGATCTACAACATTTCATCCACAGACAGATGGGCAGACAGAAGTTGTCAACAGGATTTTGGTGCAGCTTTTGAGGCGATATAACTAGAAGCATCTGAAGACCAGGGATGAAAATCTAGTACATACACAACATTATTATAGTAGAGCGATCCACACTTCTACAGGAAATTCCCCATTTGAGACTTGTTTTGGATATTTTCCACCTTCACCTTTGGATATTGTATATGGGAAACAAAGAGGAGTGAGGGAAGATCTTACAGGAGATGCTTTGAGAGCTGAAAAGGTACAAGAAACATTGTCAGATAAATCGTTCAAGGTGGGAGACAAAGTATGGCTACAGTTGAACTAGGAGAGGTTGGAAGGGCCTGGTAAGGAAATCAAGGCTCTCATATATGGTTCCTTTGAGATACCAGAAAAGGTAGGTGATAATGCCTATCGACTTAGTTTACCACCATATATGTGCATTTATTCAATTGTGAATGTGGATAATTTGAAACTCTACGAGCCTTCCATGTTATATCAGGACGAGGAACATGTCATACCTTCAGTGGAGGATTTGGCAACCGATGCTCAGGGAGAGTTGACAGAAGATATAGTTTTGCAGAAGAAGTCTAGAACTACGAGACAAGGGCAACCTGACCTTTGGCAAATTGGGTTTAAGAGACAACTTCCAGGCAAAGCTAAATGGTACACCAGAAAGAAGGTGGAGGAAAAATCTCCTCGCCTCATTCAGTAAAATATTTTGGGGAACAAAAGCCTCCCAAAATGGGGAGGTGTGATCTGGATTGGATCATTATATTATTTGTCATCCACCTCAATGCATTCGGAGTAGAAAAAGTGGAGGAATCATCTCATAGGACCATTTTTACCAACGGGACCCAGTGTGGCGAAATGGGGTCTGAAACCTTTCGAGAGCATTTTGAGGCATTATACAATGTTTTTTGGGAGTAAAATTTTGTTGCTCTTGTGTCGCACATTTTCATGTTGTTCTACACACAAATATCTTTCGAATGGCGTAATAAGCGCGTCAATTAGTGTATGTATGCAAAATTTATGTCACTCAGAAGTTGACCTTCATGTTTTCACACCTATAGTTCAGGAGGATGCTACGTCAACCCCCATTATTCATGGAAAATGGGCTAGCCACATGTTTTTTATGTAAAAGACTCTAAAAGAGTCTATTGTAAATCTGGTTAAGAATTGATGTAGTCAAACTTAACCACTAGTAGGCTATCAGGTTGTGTTATTATCTAGCCATTAAGAGGCAGAGGCATTTCATTCTTTCAAGAGCATTTTGCTCCATTGTTGAGCAAAGATAGTCAGGGGAGATAGGAGGTAGAAAACACAGAGAGGATCTATGCATTGTAGTAGCCCACGAGCCACAAGTATTACTTCTTTGTACCTGCAAACTTATTTTCTAGACAAAGAAAGAGAGCAAAGCGACCTCACTTCTAGCTGGGTTTTCTCCCGAAAGGGTTTCCCATAGCATATTTTGTGTCTTATGTGTATGTGTGAGCTTATTTTTGTCGTTCTTTACTTTTCAGCATAATTTCCATTTACATGCATGCACTAATTACAGTTAATTCTACAAATCTTAAAGTTTAATAAAATTGTGATAGTGTATAAATTCTACATTTTAATATTCTATTATCAAATTTGTTGTGATGAACTGTCCAGTGGAATATCCACAGCGGTTTATGGATCATGGGCACTAGAGAATGCCATGAAAGAGGCATATTCATTTTTTTTCACTACATGAAAACGTTAGTGTGAATAGAAAAACACCAAGGATGGCATTTCTTTAAGGGGGTGGGAATTCTAACTCTATTTTGACCCCAAGATTACTATAAATAACTGTATAGTTATCACCTATATCAGCATTTAAATGTTGTCGTTACGAAAAACTGAACCAAATGATTTAAAATCGTTGCATGTAAATATTTTCTCTATTAATTAAAATGCCAAACAACTAACTGAGAATACACGTAACAATATAGACTATGATATTATGAGTGGAACCTACGAAGAGGATTGTGGAAATTAGTCTTGTCTTCCCTTACTAGAGAAACCTCATCCGAAAGTTGTGCCAAAATTTAAATTAAAAAGTGTTACCTTGCTTCCTCCGCGAATGTATAGCTCATTAAATGACTCGCTAGGTAGCTAAAGCAACCACCTACTACCTTTATGGGGACTAAGTGGTGGTTGTGGAGTGCTTTTAGACATCAATGGGTAGAATGGGCAAGTATCCATCTCATAATTTGAGATTTGACCCATGAATGGTATGGAAAAATGGGATAAATCGAGGGGAAACATAGATCCACAAGTAGAGAAGAATTATATAAAGAGAAACTAGACGTGAACAAGTTCGTGGAGTAGCAAATTCGCAAGTTGAATGTTGTCATTCCCTAGTGTAAAGATTGTTGCCAAAATATGCCTAGCAAAGTGTCAATCATGTATTGGATCAATGCTAGTGCGTTTTGGGTTTTCTAAAAATGAAATTTGCATTCCAAATACTTGAAGAAGTTTGAAACTCAGTTAAGCAATGGGGTTTGCAAGTTGATGTTGTTGGGCATGCATGGGAAGCAATGGGAAAGGAAATTGTCGAATGATGAAAGGATTTACATATTGCTCTGTGATTCAGCTAAGGCATATGGAATTTGTAAAGACTCTAGGCTCAATAGGCGTAAGAGTTTTCTACTATTATCATATTATGAAGGAGAGTTGCCTTAACTCATCTCAATTTTCTAAGTGTTGACAGTATTCTCGTCGTAGTATCATGGCTCAACTAAGGGGTGGCCATTTATAAGGAGCAATGGCGCAATTGATCATGAGATAGGGTGGAAAAGGCTTAAGCCCAAATAGATTGCAAACAACAAGTAATTTTCAGTGCAGTGTCCTTATGCCTCAATCTACTATGTGGTTATTAGTTGATGTATGGGAAATGATCTTCATAATTGTGTAAATAATTAATTTCCTACCACACTGCAAATTTTGAATCTATATGCACATAGCTGAAGGCTTGAAAAATATATATAATATATATATATATATATATATATTATTATAATATATATATAATATATATATATATAAGGGTTATATATATAACCCTTGCAAAGAAAGAAGAAAAAGAAAACCCTTTGTAAAATAGTTTGAAGAGTAGAACTTGGCCATGTGACACTTGGCAAGTGTGTAGGACCTAAGTGGTTAGGAGAAATGGACTTCAAATTTGAATGGCCTAACAAAATTCTTTTGATGTGCAAATTCTCAAATTTTGTATTACATAGTTTTATAAAAAGTATAATATTAACATTCATTGGAGGGACTCAACAAGTTATTACAAAGAAAAATTATTATTCGTTAAAAATGGCAAATAATAATAAATAATAATATGCAGAGGATATGGGGTAGACATGAAAATATGCAGAGGATATGGGGTAGACATGAAAATATGCAGAGGATATGGGGTAGACATGTTTCTCATGGAGAATCAAAGGGTATTTGAATGAAAAGGACCCAATCAAAATACTCTAAAAGATCCCACTAAAATATAGACTTAAATTAATATTTTTAAATTAATATTTAAGTAATATTTAGAAGAGAGACACAAAGCAAATCTACGAGACATTGGGCCGGATCAAGAAAAGCCTCTAATGAAACATTGCAACAGAAATGCTTACTAGCATGACACTCGGTAAGCGTACATGGCTTGAACCATCGAGAGAAAATGGGAGTCTTCTACTTGCAAGAGCTCGATAAAGCAACTATCTAATAAAACAACCACGACAAAGTCTTTCAAATGTTTTAACTACGCCACAAATATAACTATTATTATATTTATATTATAAAATATTCACATAATAATATTGGTATAATATTATGATCAAATGTTTTAACTACGCCACAAATATAACTATTATTATATTTATATTATAAAATATTCACATAATAATATTGGTATAATATTATAATGGAGGACTTAGTCGAACAGGTTGTTCTACATAGATAGTAAATTAATTAAGTACATTTGGAGAATGATTCGATAGGATTTGCTCAATTAAAGATCCTTGTAAATAAAGATTATCATAATTATAATTAAAAAACCTCTCAACGCTAATAATAACTTAATTACATCTAATCAAATGTAAGAGCAATTTATGCAAAGCTCAAGGAATGACATGGTAAAGGGCAAGTGGCTCTAGTGCTAAGAAGACACCACCCTCGAAGTGACACATGAACCTAGGGTACCCTATCAAGTACCATGTCTTCGTGGTACATTCATGTTAACATGGCATGAATTGCTAAATCTTTGAAGGGTACTAATTTAGTGTGTCAAATTCAAAATTCGATGAAATTCAAATTATTGAAAAACACTCTGGCAAAGGATGTTGATAACCTCGTATATAAGGTTTTAATTAGAAAAAGGACACAGAATTTTATGATCCCTGTCCCCTTAAGGTGACATAAAAGGCCGTACGTGTTACATTTGTTGACCGCTACGTGTCAACTACCCATAGCAGTACACCCCCTTTTTTCGCAAAAAGAGGCAGCGCTTGATCGAGATGTTCGTGCCATTCAGCAGTCATCGTCATTCTCCTGATCTTATTAAAGTTGTAAACCCAGTCTGCATTTTAATGTAAATAATCTTAGCAGAGCT
>APFE031091692.1:39760-109959 GCA_000404065.3 Pinus taeda | reverse complement strand
AAAAAAAAAAAATTTACGACTTTAGATTGGATTTTGTTTCAGTTTAGATTTCAAAAATTTTATCTGTCGGAAAAGCATAAAAATATTTATCGTGCAAATATTTTGCCTGTTAAAGTCTCAGCCTGGAAATTTTATCAAGTCCTATTTTGCATTTGTTGAGATAAAAGTTTTAATGTGGGATGAACGTTTACCTTTATGAGATTTGGCATGCTTAAATATAATATCTGGTTGATGCGCTAATTTACATGGTCATATCTTTCAAAGTTTATTTCATTTTAATTTGCCAGATCATTGTTAAAAGCATTGTGAATTTACTGATATCTTGCATTTTTCGAAGTTATTTGATGTTAAATGATTACTGTGCACAGTTTACATTCCTGCAACATCTTTTAAGTGATCATTTTGACACCAAACCCATAAGGCACTGGTCCATCAAATTAAACAAATTTACTTAGTGCTTTTCTCTTTCGTGTCTCCCAAACCAACTGGTTCGCGGTTGGTCGTCATTTTCTTTTCAGGGTCTACCCCCTTAGCCGTGGGAGACAGGCTTAAACGGAGAGATCGGGGATCAGAGTGACAGCCCCCGGTCTGAGGGTTGTCGTGACAATCTGTGCGACAACAACATCCATCATGAAAAATGATTCCATAATGTTTGGAACATAACGTTAAAACTAAAACATGTTTGGAACATAATGTTAAAACTAAAACAAAAAAGTAATTTTAAGTTCCAAGTGGCTCTACAAAAT
This sequence comes from Pinus taeda, assembly GCA_000404065.3. Classification (NCBI taxonomy): domain Eukaryota; kingdom Viridiplantae; phylum Streptophyta; class Pinopsida; order Pinales; family Pinaceae; genus Pinus; species Pinus taeda. The sequence continues at coordinate 109,213 of APFE031091692.1, read as the reverse complement.
CACAACATGATTCCATGATGTTTGGAACATAATGTTAAAACTAAAACAAAACAAAAAAAAATAATTTTAAGTTCCAAGTGGCTCTACAAAATCACACATGTTGTAGATGGTAGTGTTGAGAAGTTCAAAGTGAGGTTTGTTGTGAGAGTTTTCCCAAAGACAAAATCACACATGTTGTAGATGGTAGTGTTGAGAAGTTCAAAGTGAGGTTTGTTGTGAGAGTTTTCCCAAAGACAAGAAGTAGAATACGAGATATTTACTCCAATTGTAAAATACACTCCAATTAAAACAATTATATTCTTAGTTTCATTTAATACACAATTTTCCTTGATGAAAGAGTCATAAAGCAACCTCATGGCTTTGTAGGGGGAAAGAGCCCCATGTTTGTTTTTCACTAAGAATCAATTCAAGGCAAAGCCAAGGCGAAAGCACTAGGTAGTAATAAAACATGTGTACTAAGAATCAATTCAAGGCAAAGCCAAGGCGAAAGCACTAGGTAGTTATAAAACATGTGTTCAAATATTTGAGGGGCACAATGAATTATAGTATGAGATATCATAAAGATAGTGAAATAAGATTGCATAGTTATTCATACTAAAATCAGGTAGGTAATATAGTAGATAGGAAAATCAATTCATATGGCTATTATAGATTGTAATTAACAATGGTATCAAGGTTCAATAAGAAGCACACTTCTATGCACTTTGCTCAACAAAGGTAAAATACATGATAGCTAATATTGTTGGTTGTGAGGCCATCTAATTTCATGAGTTACTTGCAAGATTATTTGATTAGGAGTTAGAACCTCCAATCATTCACTGTGATAATCAGATTGTATCAAACATTCTGAAAATTTAATGTTTCTTAACAAAGTTTGAGATTTTATCACTCCATACCGACAAGATTGAGGTAGTGATGGTGACTTTGATTAACGCTTTAACAAGAAAAAGAGTTTGAGATCTTTCAAGATAGTCTTGAATTATGTGAATTTGTGAGAGCAAAATATTTTTGAAAAATAACTATACTTCGTCGAAAAACAACACCTAAAAGGAAAAGGAAAGACACCATTTCATTATACTTTTATGAAATGACCCAGCACATACATTAAAAAGGCATCAACACTCCATTTCAAATGGTACAGGAGACAGAAGGCAGAAAGTCCAATTTACTGCGAATTTACATTGTAGCAAATAAAAATGAATTACAGTATAACGCAAGTTCCATTTCTAATCGAGTAGGGCAACTGAAAATATAAGATGAGTACGTCAAATTGCAATGACAAATAGTAACTATTTATAATTTTCATGATTCTTTCCTAAAATTATATATTATTTATGGAAAAAGATTTTAACAATGTGTTGTAACACCCACAACAGCAAATATTCCTTAAAATAATTTATTCCATGATGTAAAAGACAACCTATCAACGCAAGAATATTTTCTCTGTGAAACTCTTAGAATGCCAATTTTTCCCACAGAATCTTTTGACCTCAAAAGATCATTCGGAACAATCAACTGCAATCGGAATTAGATGACAGCAGTTAATGACTAAAATTCAGGTATCACATATTGAATTTCACAAATTCTTGCAGCATTATTTTAAAAGGAAGATAAAAACGAGCATGATTCAAAAATGATAATAAACCAATAGAAACAAAAGATCTAAATTGACAGCCAATACACATTGAATATCATCAGATAATCTTGTTTTGGGTTGCCACTTTAGCTTGTCAGGTACACACTGGCACATGATATGATGTCCTCTTAAATATACCCACTGGGATTTACCTCATGATAAAACATATGGCACTGAAAATATGATACCTGCTAATACACAATCACCTTTTTGTATAGCAATTTCCTAACAAGTCATACCTAGTTTCTCAGAAATATGGATATATATGACCATGAACACTTTAACAGGCATCTATTTCCCTCTGCTCGTTCTCTCAAAAATAGTAGATTTTATTTGCAAGTAGAAAATCATGAATTATGGGTGAGGCTGCAAGGGGTAGTTTCAGTATGGTCGGTTACCCCACCCAGGACGAGGCTGCATTGAGGATGGACCAGGTGGCATCAATGGCCTCGACTGTGACCTGCCTGGATCTGGCATACCATATGGGGACTGTGACCTGCCTGGATCTGGCATACCATACGGCGATAGTGACCTGCCTGGATCTGGCATACCATACGGGGAAGAAAGTGGTGGTAGTGCATATCGAGAGCCTGCATAAAAAACGCAAGTAATACATAAGTACTTGAGAAACATGCAGGATGTATGTATTCACTCTTGCACTGGCACGATTTAAAGAGAACAAAAACAAAAAAACTCGACAGTACACCTCGCAGAGCCATGAATCTTCAACATATGATAACAAACAAAATTTACACTAGTTTTGATAACAAATATATTTATAGAATATTCCAAACATGCATCTAACTAGGCCAGAAACTTCCATGAAGGAAATGATATTTTAGCCATGTGTCTTTTGACTCAACTACTGGATGAAAAGAAGATTAAATAAACAGCTCATAACTGAAATTATGATTAATGAACACCTTCCCGTTGAACTTTTCCTACAGGAGAGAAGGCAAATAGCTTCAAATTGGTTTAGATTATATATATAAAGTGAACAATAAGTTCCATATAACGAACCTATGTTTGCCGAGTAGGGGCCCGCTGGATCTCTGTATGGTGGCTCTCTATATGTGTTTGCAGAGTAGGAACTCGCAGTGTCTCCGTGTGTGTTTGCAGAGTAGGGACTCGCAGTGTCTCTGTATGGTGCTAAACCTCGAGGGTCCATAATATCACTCCTTTGAAATGTATTTCTAGAATCGCCATAAAAATTATTTCCTGGCAGTGGACTACTTGAGTTTGCTCTTCGATAATGATCTACAGCCTGCAACACAATCAACATGTTATTCTACTGAAAAAATATCCATTTCACATAAATAGAAAAAATCTCGTAAAAACCAAAATCTTTCAACAAAATTCCACATATGCATTGGTAATCTTTCAACCAAAATCCATATATGCATATTGGGTAAGAGTACACCAAGGCATATTTTCACCTCACTTATATCAAACTATAAAGATGCAATACAGCGTTCAGCAAAAATACGTAAGCTAGTTCCCATGGGGCAGCTCGATTTGCGATCACCATGATAAAGTCTTTGTAAGTGTGTGGGTCGAGGTTCAAATCCCACCTGAAAACCTTCTGAACTGTGGGTGGGGGCGTGGGTTTACCTAAAGGCTCAGTGGTAGGGGTCAGAATCAACCCCGTGTCACAACGGGTACAGCCGCAGCCCACTTGCCAATTCCTCTAGATATATATATATATATATATATTAAAAAAAATGAAGTAGTTAAAATTTTTAAAAGAAGCACGAAAGCTAAATGAAGACATTTAGAATGCACTATAAAATGTATTTTAATGTTCACCGATAGAACTAATTCACAAGAAACACGTACCATGAAATACAAAATAGTTCACAGGAGATTCCTATATCATTAGGGTGATACAAGCAGTAAATAGTGCCGCATCTTAGTTTATTTGTTTAAATTTCCCTCTTGATATTTCTCGACTATAACATTTTAACTTCTACCAGTCTCATATGGCATAATTCTTTGGCTTTGCATTTAGGGCATAATACAAGTGCAATCATAGTACTTGTGACACCAAGTCCACATGAGCAAAATTGGCCAGCTTAAAGGGACTTCAGTGATCCGAATTGGATCCAGGAAGATACTGTGGTGTCTTGGATTACTTCTACGACTATAAAATCTCCTCGAGCTTGTACAAGAGGTATCATGTATTAAGCCTCTGATAGACTAAGGTGATGGCTGGAGCCCACTCCCACTCCCACTTGCCCAATGCCACTCATCCTCTTGATCTAGCACAGTGATCTGATTGCACCAAAAGAAACGGCCTTCACCGTGGCAAGAGAAGCAACAGCTAGGAATCAGAAAAACACATTCTCGGAATCAAAGGGAGGAGATCCTTGGAGTTGTAGGACAACCGGGGGATGGTCAGCAGATGAGTAAAGCAACTGGTATTCCCAATGTGGAGGACATCATAAAGGAAAATATACTTGCCGGTTGAGGGGTTGGCACTTGCTGGAGGCAAAAGCAAAGGAAATAAGGAGCGCTTCTTATAATACAAAACGGGAGATTGACAAACCCTGGGAAAAGCAAATGGGAGGCACTCCAAAGGGGGAAAAAGCAATCCCAAGGCCAAGCAGTGGAGGAGAATCACTCCCACGCAATGTTGGACTATCTATTCGATTTCAATAGAGGCAGAAGTGGCCCCAGAAAGAATACATTCCATTTTGGCCATTTCATTCATAAACGATTTGGCATCAAATGGATTTTCACATTTAAACCCATTTTGGCTAATGAATATAATTTGATTTGGCTGCCCTTATAGAAAAAAATTCTGCCACATTTAGATATCAACTAGAGCCTCTAACTGAGATCAAGCTGGCTAGATTAAAGAGATCAATTTGCCTTTGCTGGAGGAAAGCAATACTGCCACTAGAAGAAATCAGTAGAAGCAAGGATGAAGAAAGAGGTTTCTGCCTTTGAGCCTCTCACTGAGATCAAGCTCGCTAGATTGAACAGATCAATTTGCCTTTGCTGGAGGAAAGCAATACGGACACTATAAGAAATCAATAGCAGCAAGCATGAAATAGGTTTCTGACTTTGACTGAAATAAATTGAACTGTTCATTTATAAGAATCAGTTTGGCACAAGGCAGAGATTGTGTTTTTCTTGTCTGGCGTTTGACACCCATAGCAATGGTAGAGAACAGAGGCCATCCAAGTGCAGTAAGATGAATTGGGACTGTGTATTGCAGAGTGGTACATCACCTGCAGAGACTGGTTTCTGCCTCTGGGAGTTTCGGAGGAGAATCAAATAACTCACAATGTTAAATTTGATCCTCTGGTGAGGGAAATGTTCTAGGTCCAAGCAGAGACACAAAGGAGAGTTCAAGCAAGTCTCCTTGCTAATTTGAATCATAGCAAGAGAGAAAAAAATACTCAGTCAAGGAAACATTGGCATCCATGCTTCAGCCCCGGAAGCTCATGAAGAGCCCTTAGAAATAACTGTGTTTATTTATCATTTTGAGAACAGATAGAACCTGAGAACAAAAAGCAGCAGGGAGAATTGAATTGACAATGTTGTAGCAGTCCAGAATCTGTACACAGCATTGAAGCCACCTTCCTCATTGATAGAAGGAACTGACCCTTCTAATTGGACAGGAACCCATTCCTTTTAGAATCACAAACTAATATTACAATCAGAGCATCTGTGTTGATGAATTAGGTTGAGCATAGGCCTACCCATTTCAGTTCATTCAAAGACATCAATAAGATATACAATATTAAATGTTCTAAATTCTAATGCAACAGCACGTGAGGCCTGGTGCATTTCTTTCTTCAACTTTTGATGTTTCTGTAAGCTAATTTTTCTTAAATCTGAACTCTCATTCAAGGGTTAGTGCAATTTTTCTGTTCAAATATGCATACTCCACTAACAATATGTCAAAATTCATGCTGTGAACAAGCAAGCAATTGGCATGGTTGATAACAAATGCAAAGCTTGTTGGTATAAAATGCACATTTATAGTTCACATATGTTGTGAAAACAAGTTATGTGAGGTATTTGTAATTGGGGAACATAAAACAATATCAGGTGTCTGGAAGGACTATTATGGATATTATAATGCCATATCCAAAGACTGATAGATGCTGCATATTAACCTGATTTATTTCATCTTCAGCATTGAACCCCTGGAAACTCGGGATGGCTCTCATTAACAATCCGTAAATCGCCATGAATATTCCACTGAACAGTTCATCACAAGAACTGATCTTACAAGATACTGCATACTACTGTGATGTTACCCTGTGTTATGCATTGTTTACTTAAAATTTACTATTACAAGCACAGCACTCAAATCACTGAAATACACAAAGAATACTAAAAGGAAGCTTCAACAATAAATACCACACTATTTACACGATCAACGGGATATACGCTGAAAAAATCCAATATGGGAAAACCAGCCAGAAGGCAAAGACCCTTGCTCTTTTGCTCTCAAATATCAAATGCAATCACAAAGAAAGATGTGCCACTATTGATTTCCATTAGACATTATGGGTTGAATGACAAGTATTGCATCTTCTCGTCCCTATGTTTTTGTTCATAATATCCCACTCTGCTTGCTCTACTCATCTATGGAACAGCAAATCAATACAACAGGAATGAAACCCCTTCCTGTCTTCTCAATATTTAGCATACCCTGATTGTTGTCTAGGGCTGGTGTTTTGCACGCATCAATTTCACCTTAGGTTTAGGGTCAAGGGCATTCTAGATTATCCTTGAAAGTCCATGTGTGAGTAGCTCTATATGTGTGAGCGATAAGCGCTAACATGCCATCCACTCTGCATCGTGGTAGTCAAAGAAAAGGTTGACTTGCAGGAGGTATGACTTCCTCATATGTATCTGATTAAAGTGATCTTTGAACTGTTGGAATGCCCTCAACAAGAAAAGCAACATTGGAGGACTAGAAACTTTATTTGCAAGTTGACCCCAAAAACAATAATTTTGTGCACAAACCATGCTCCAAATGTTTCAGGACCCAAATAACCAAAATAGGTCCTACCCCTAACATGGGCCCTATTATCCCTAAAATATTGGATGAGGATTGCACACGTGATATTCATCACATGATTCAAAGATTTGCAGGGTGGCACGATGATTCCAGACTTCCAAAAGATTGGAATTTAGGTAGAAATTGCTTCAACTTGCATCATGGACTATTGGGCATGATTTTAAAATTATAGTATTTCCCATTCATTGGATGGTGTCTTGGTGGAGGAGAATGATTTTCTCCTGGATTCATCACCGTGGTTTGGTTCTCTCTCCATGGTTGCACATGGATCAGATTGTTTTGGACTCATGGATGATGGATGATGGATGATAATGTTTACCCTATGATGTGGGCACCTTACCAAAGATGTCTATGTTGATCCTATTATGATACTTGATACACTAGATAAGGAGTTTCATTCAGCACTCCATTCATTGCATAACTTTCCATTGTGATATTTCATGTTTCAAGGGGTCAGCCCTATGTCACAGGGTTCGTCAAACCTGAAGGTTCAGGTTCGAAATTCGCCGAACCTGAAAAAAAATTTGAAATTCGTTCAGGTTCGCCGAACCTGAAATTCGAACCTCAAGTCGAACCTGAACGAACTCGAACCTGAACGAACCTAAACGAACCTCAACGAACCTGAAGGCGAATTTTAACGAATTTTTTAAGGTTCAATTTTTTTAATGATGCACTGAGAACTTCGTTATGACAGCCATGATAGCTGTTTTATCCTACCTTCATCACTATACTCTAGACCATCATGTTGACTGTGATCATGTGAGAGTGTATTCCATGACTGCAGGATCATTGTGATCTTTCCTACACAGAGACAATGAGATCATGTAAAGATAGTGAGTGATCCGAATATCTTTCCATTACATATATATATATACATTGACTGTTAAGAAATAGATCCACCGAGATGAGATACTATTCCTCACTATATTGAGGTCCTTACTGTCTCATTTATTCCGAGACTGTAATGGTTACTATGGCTCTTTGTTTTGCAGGGATTGTATCCTCCGAGAATGATCATTTCTGCGGCTTTGTTATTGTGCCACAATTGTAGTATATATATATGTGTGTGTGTGTGTGTGTGTGTGTGTGTGTGTGTGATTGAGACAACGTCTAACATCAATCTTATTAGGCCGAGAGAGAGGTTTTATCACTGTTGTTCTTTGTCCAGAGTCTAGACTTCTACAAGAGTATCACCGAGGCCTTGATGCCAAGACTGCTATGCAAGATCCATTGACACTGTGCCTTTGTCCTAGATCTTATCATCTTTGCTACTCCATTCAGCTGAGATCCTCACAGGTATGTCGAGATCACTAGCTGTGCAATTGTGATATGTCTAGGTAGATTTGTATGCTAAAACAGATATGCCGAGAATGTCTAATCCTTCAATCTTTGCAACGTCCATTATACAAGGTTCCTGCTCCATTAGACCGAGGTCATATATAGATATATATATAAATATATATATATATATATATATTGAAAATATATGTATAGTCGAACCTAATGTCGAACCTCATTCGAACCTAATTGGAAAATTCGAATTCGAATCGAACTTAATCGTTGTCGAACTCGAATTCGAACTCAAACCATGACATAGGGTCAGCCTACTCCACACAGCATAGGTGACCTTACTGCTATAGTGCTTAAGCCTATTTGACATGTTTTGACATTGAGAATGCACCATGTGATGAATAATCACTTCATTTTGATTAAATGCACACATTTGAAGATGCTTACACATTTAGAGGACTTGGAGTGACCTATGGTGATGTGGACTAAGGTTTCACGAAGAGCACTCACCTTCTTGCTACATGGATTTCATGCATAGCATTTAAGCTTGTGGTGGAGCATCCCACTGTATTAAGGATAATTTGGCATGATTCATCTTAATGTTACTACTTGGGATGCCCTTGCATGTTTGGTGATTTTTACTTGGATAGACTTGTGATAGGGTTTACTATTAATTTTGGTTCAGCACTCTCCCATTGTTGACTTCATGGAACATATTTGGAGGTCGGCCTACAAAATTGGTGATATTTTAGAAGCCTTCATCTTGGACAATGTAGCCTTGCATTGGGCACTGGGAATTCAAACGTTGCCTTGTGACACTTACTAGGAGTTGTGATATTACATCGAGGTTTGGGACATCGCAATGGGAGTTGTAAGCATGTGCCTTGCGCATTGGAGGAGGTTCCAAGCATGTGGATGGAATTTGTTGATGGAGCACTCACTTGCCTTGGAAGACATGTATGGCATCTTATCTTTTATATCATTGTTTATTGCTAGAGAGTTGTGACATTACACTAGGAGTCATAAGCATGTCATGACTTGGGTATTAGTATTAGAGGAGGTTGCCAACATGTAGACATCCGCCTTTGTGAAGTTTGATGATTGAGCATTCACTTATACCTAGCACATGGATTGAGGAGTTGGTGGTTTGACCCCTCCCATTAGAGGATCTAACCATTTGAACATGAATTTATAATTGTTACAACTTGCACCGTGGAGACTATTGTAGCAGGGAAATTTAATTAGTTTAATGGCATATATAGTTAATAAAATTTTTGAAAGCCTAAGGTCTTACCTCTTGGTTTCTTCGTTAAATGTTGAAATTCTGAAAATTTGATCAAAAAAATACATACATGTATATTTTTTGTTCAATAAAAGTTTTGGCAAGGTGCGCACATATCTGGTGGCTGGTGTTTAAGATCTACAGTTGATATTCACCCCCCAACATGCCCAGCGTTTAAGAGGTGGGGTTTCCAAAATGGAAACCGAGAAGTATATCATGCTTATGACATGGATTCATCTAGAAACTTCTCAAGATCATTTCAGAGATGGACAAAAATGATCAACAATCAGAAAAAAGGTAGAGGACAGAAGAATGGGAAGGGGGCAGAATCTTCAGGATAAAGTACAAAAGGAACACCATTAAGCAACCCTGTATTTTCCTTAAATTACCATCACTGCTTATACTAGTTCCCAGTGATCAAGAGAGTCAAGGAGTTACATCAACAACAAAACCAGCAAAACAGGAAAATTTGTTTTCTTAGTATCTGGAAATAAAGAATACGAATATCAAAATCAAGCAGGATTTATATTCACATCTATGGAAGCAAGGGCCATCTCAATCTAAATTGTTGTCAGCTCTTGATTTTGATAACGGGCAGTTAAACATGGCAATTTTGGAGACCAAGACTACCTGTAAAGACTAGTCAAGACAGACTATAAGGACAACTAGTCATTACAAAACAATGAAGTTCTCACTGAATTCAGACAAAATCAATCTGATGAATAAAATGTGATGTCCCTTGTGGATTAAATCCCCAAGAGAAAATGATGTAGCCTATCCAACCCATTAGGCTATGGTCTTGATCCCCATCAGCAAAATTCATCCATGAACGGGGGAGGCCATTTACTGCAATCCGCACCAACTCAGTGGGTGGAATGGCCTCTCCAATCGCTGCCAACTCATCTGTCACATTAGTAATCTTAGTGAGATATCCAGCTGCACTATCATTGCCCATCTTAATGTTTTTCAGTTTCTCCTTCAGAACCATTTTCCAGTTCTCATTGGTACTCTGGTAGAGATTGGACAATGCTGTCCACATCTCATGGGTATTGCTCTTTCCTCTCACATGAGGAATGCAATGGTCTTTGATTCCGTTTAGAATCAGCCTCTTACCCTTGTTGTTCTTTTTATTATAAGCAGCCAACTGAGTAGCATCAATAGGCACAAAACAGGGTTCTGTGTGGTATGCACCATGATATCCCAGGCTTCTGCCTCCTCAAAGATACTCTACATTCTCTCCTTTCAAACGCTGTAATTTGTATGCTCATCCAAGTTATCCTCCACCCTCAATCCCAATGACATCCTGTTGTCCTAAACTGAAAAATAGCACTGTTGTAGTAAAGATAAAACCTGTTGTTTATGAAAAATCAGTTTGCTGGAATTTTCTGAGTGAAAAATCAGCAGCTGTAATTTTTCTCTTTTGTTGTCCCAAACTGCCCTTTAGCACTCAAGCTCTGATACCATGTAAAAAAATTTATTTTCCCACCCGGGTTTTCAGTTTCTCCTTATTTCTCCCATGTAGTTAAATGCCCTTTCCCATAACCATACATTCAACAATCTGAAAAAATAAATTTGCTGAAAACACAAATTCTGGAAATTTTACAGAATGCTGGAAATTGCAGAAATGAAAATCAGTAGTAATAAACAGCCATTAAAACACATTAAAACACTGATATTTTTGGTCAATGTGACCATGGAAAAACCCCCTACAACTCTTGGGGAAAACCAGTTTGAGAGCTCTTCTTTATTTCTGAAAAAAGCCTTTTTACGACAAGAAAATATTCAGCAAAAATCACCAAGCAAACTTTTACAACTTATCTCAGCCTTGCTGAAAAACTGCCCTGCTGAAACTTCGTTGTTGTTACTCCGCTGCTGATACTCTGTAGCTCGCTGTCCATAAATCTCCCTTGCTCCCTTGCTCTCCTTCTTTCAATCTGCTCATGAAAGAATTGAATCGAATGTGATATTTTCCTCCTTTTCCTCCTTTAGTATAACTCCAAATGACTTTTGGGTGATCCAAGTGACTTTTGGGTGATCCTTAAATCCAATGGCTGAAATAGATTTAAATCAATGGCTGAGATTAAATGCTCATTTAAATCTCACATTCTATTTTTTAATTCACCCCACTTTAATAAAGACCCACTTAGTCATTTATTTCCAAAGTCAGTTTTCCTTTCTAATTTTATATTAACTTTATTAAAGTCACTTTAAAATTAGACTTTAGTAACTTTATTACTTAAAGTCACTTTTAAATTAGATTTTAACTATATAAAAAATTATAAATTCACTTTAGGAGAAAAAATTAAAATCTTTTGGACACTTTTCCCTAGGCCAAAGATCAAAGCCTAAGGGAACCACCTGTCCTCCGGTACCAAATTTCAACACAAGTTTCAATATAAATCTGGGAATGATGAGAAGTCTGCATAGAGGTTTGTATGTGCTCAGCCTTCCTTGGAACTGGTCAATTTGCAATAGGCAGAGTACAGGACAAGACAGTCTTATTACAGTAACACTTTTTTTCTCCTCAAAACCAGTCAAGGAGACAGATTGGGTCAGTGCAGCTTTCCTTATTTGCAGAACAAAATGTTTTTCGCTGCACCCAAGCTGGGGTGCTGTTAATCAACCTCCTCCTGATATATCAGCTCAAGAAAACCTATGTGATCCCTTATGTGATGGTATTGACCGTTTTGATGGGGCTCAAAATTCCTTGAAAAATGATGATAATACCACTGCATCTCCAGGATGTTAAGGAAGTGTTGGTGGAACCAGAAAAAACTCCATTACTATAGAATGTTAGTCCCCATAATAAGGATGACAAGACCAAACCTAGTACTCCCTCGACACTTCAGGCATAGTTGGAAACAACGAACATAAAAACAGTGCTGAGCTTTCTTTGAAAAGGTCTGAACCTCAAGAAGCAGCACTTGCAGATGTGCAAGCTGGTATAATTGTAGTGGTAAATATAAGTCTTAGACGAGAAGGTAAAATCCATGGTCCAGGGCACTTGTTAGAAGCACCAGCAGAAAATGCTGGAGACATTGCCACAGAAACAGCAACAGAAAATGTTGGTGACATTGCCACAGATCAAGCACGTGGGCATGATGAAAGTAGGAAGAATAATGAAATCAAAATAATGAGGACTTTCAGATCAGTGATTGCCGAGTTTGTAAGGGAGGTCACTGTTGGATTTTCCAGTGACAGTTGATGAGAGTGCATGGTAGCAATTAGTCAGCATATAGTTGATTGACATGTGGTTGTTGACCAGGGTATCTGCAAACTAGATGCCATCACAGCTATCGACGCATGCACCAACATTGGGAAGTCTAAAGGTCAGGAGGATGCTGAATGTTATGTAGAGATAGTCTCTAAAGTTGCCAATGGTGTTAACTATGACTGATGTTCCTGAAGAAGTTGATGAACCTGTTTCTGATACCAAAAAGATGAGGGATGGGCAGAGACAATGTTGCACAAAGCAGGGGCATTTTTTGGAAGTGGAGCATCGAAAGCGTCATTTTCCAAAAATCTAGGAAGCGAAGAGTCTGGAAAGGGTTTATATTATATATATATTTTTATATTTTTTTTTTGCATTTATATTCAAAATAACATCCAAAATACCAAATTAGTTGTAAAATATATGAAAACATGCATATTTGTACATCAATGATTAATTGCTCAAGAATCAACCATCTAGAATCTAGATTCCTCTCCACTTGTCTAGCCTTTGCCTCTACTTTGATTCTCTAGGGATATTAGTCAGCATTCACAATTTTGATCAAATGGCCTAATCCAAGTCTTATGATATGGTAGAGAAAGCTTAACATGCCTGATCAATAATTTTGACTTGTGTGAAGGGTATATTTTTGCTAAGGCCATGACGAAAGAGTTCAACAATCAACACCACCAACATTGAGGTACATATACAGCTTGGTGCTCTTGATTAAATGCCAATCACATGCCCTCACACATAATATAATCTAATGAAAATGCACAATTCCATTGATCCTAAAATTCTGAAAACCGTTAAGTCTGTTGAATTTTGAATGGGACATGAAATTCTATTTTCTCCATATGAAGTTTGATGAGGTTGGAACCACTCTCTAACATCCTGAATCATTTCATGTTAATGTTAAAAATTTAAGTAAAAGTGGCATTCTCCTTTAGGGAGCATCTAGGGAGCATCAAGGAGGCACCTTGGGAGTGTTGTGGAAGCATAATTTCTCACATAACAATTCAAAAATCCAAATCAAGTCCAAAAAATAAAAAGGTCCGCAGAACCATCTACCTTCTCCCAGATCCACTCTGGATCCATGGCAGATCCGCAGCCGATCCTTTTCAAATCTGCAAGTTTGGCCAACAGAAACACAAATCAGGGCCCCACGGACCCTAAATCCCAGGAATCGCCAAAAAATGGCAGAAACGGTAGATCTGAAAATCCATCGGAGGATTGACAATGGAAGAGTACATTACGTGAATCTGCCTCTAGATCCAAAGGGGAAGGTTCCTGCAACACTGGGCCAAGAAGCTTTCTCAGTCTTATTATGCTGGCTAGTGTCACTCCCTATTCTCGTACATTAACAGTGGATTTGGAACCAAGTGAAATTCCAGCCACATCTGGTATCAACGCTAACTGCTTTCAACCCCTTTTTGGTCCAACGAAAACAGTCTTACAAAGGAGGTTGAATCTAAACTTTAATGAAGCCACAAGGAGACAACAAGCAGAACAGAAGGCAATTGTTCAAGAAAGTGTTGGGGACAGATGGTGGAGCAAATGATGACCACAAACGTTAATTTGGAATACATGATTCATCCACAAGCCAATCTAATGTAGCACACAAGGGTGATGGGAGTATGTCCAGCCAACATTTGACAGAGCTGAAATCACATAGGCCAGGTTCAAGTGTGCTTGGTAAAGGTGGGAACGAATGTTTTCAAATGCAAAATTCAAGGCCATTTCATCCAAGTACTTCTGTCAAAGAGATTAAAATGGTTGCACGAAGAGGTAGCAGAGACTTGAGTTCGCCTGGAAATACGGGAGAAAGGTCTCAGTTGGAACATAAGGAAGTCATAGTGCCAAATGCAGAAAGTTTAGTTCATCGACCAACAAAAAGTGGAATTGCAAGGTTGAAGTATATTGTTCCACAATCATTTACTCTTTCCACTGACAAAAAGGGCTTCTATAGGAGGTCAGCCTGTCAATGTAGTAGCTAGTGACATGAACAAGCATTTAGGTATAAGAGGACAGGATGTCAGTGAAACATAATACACGAGCCACTTGCAATCCTTTGCTCTCTGAAAATATGCATCTAAATGACTAGAATGTGACTTCGCCCAAGCATACAAAGCTACAGGAAGATACTTGTTTCAACCTAGAGGAAGATGCTCATTCCACTTCTTCAACTGCAAGAAAAAGATCAATCAGATATTCTAGGGGCAAGTCTGGCAGTGCTCCTTCTGGGGTCATTTTCAGCTTTAGATGCAATGAGTGAGTTGAGAAGCATAGAGAGTATTTTTCAAAATTACTGGCAAAATTGAATGCAAAGAAAGCAGAGAAAATCTAGTTGGAAGAATTTGAGATAAAGATGCTTAGGAAAAAATTGACATTCAAAGCATCCCCCATGCCCTCATTCTATCATGAAGCAGCTCCATCAAAGGTTAAGTTGAAGAAGATACCTCTCACTTGCCCAAGATCTCCCAAGTTAGGGCAAAAGAAGAAGTTATGCTAGTGTAGAAACTGAAAATGACCAGAAGGTAGGATGCAAGGCAAATGAGCAACCTTCATTCTTGAAGGTAGGGGAACAACTTGTGCAGCACGAAGACATACAATTGCTCGAGGACAAGCAATGTAGAGAAGAGGAACTGTAATGTCCCCTATGGATTAAATGCCCAAGGGAGGACGAAGTAGCCTATCCAACCCTGTAGACTATAGTCTTCATAAAGGAGTGAAAAACACAATTATCCAATGTTTGGGGCAAATTGGGTGAATTTTGGGTCGACTGGGGCAAAAAAATCCCAAATTGGGGGTTGCACTTGCACTCCCTCACATTAGAGGAACCCCATGGGGAAATCTATAAATAAAGGAGATTTGGAGTCATTTATCATCATCAATTTGGATTGGAATATCTTTGATTTTATTGAGCCTGGGGTTTTAAGAGCCCTTTCTTTCGATTAGCTTCGGTGGAGGTGATCCCACCCTATCTAATCCTTTTTGTCTAATTTCAATGGAGCTGATCCCACTCTACCTAGACACCCCTTTTTGTTCGGGCACAGCACAGCAATTGGAGTAACTCTATCATGGTATTAAATTTCCATGAAACTCTGTAACTAATTTTATGAATAACTGAACAGTGAAAACTGAAACTAATTTACAGTCACCAAGATACAGAGTCTCTTAACAACTTATAAGCAGTGGAATAAAAACATAGAGATAAAAACACATCACACAAATATTGACACACTTTTTTCAGGAAACCCAACAAGGAAAACTTGTTTGCTTGATGTGGCTATTTTATTGATTGTTTTGGAATAATTGAATCTATTACAAAACAATCTGTCTCTCTTGAGAAAGCATTATGTTTCTCACACAACTCTCAGCTTATACAATTGACCTTGGCTGCCTTGATCACTACTTGATCTCGGTCCCTGTACACAATTCTTCCTCTGTTGCCTCCTTGACTTGCTCTGCAAACCCTGTTGACTTGCTGCAATTCTGCTCCTCCTTCCTTGCGCACTTGGCCTCCTTATTTTTTGCACTAATCTCCTATTTCTTAGTACCCTCGAGCTCCTATTTTTTAGAACCCCAGCTCCACACAACTTGCGCACAACCAATCCTCCCAAATCCTAGCGCATTTGTGCTCCTATTCTTTAGGAAACAATTCCTGCACTCCACAATCAAGGCTCTCTCACACTAACTCGTGAGCTCTGTCTTGTCACAATCCTTCGTGCACAAAAACAACTGTATTTTACTTGTGCCTTCGTCGTCTCTTTTTATAAACTCGATCCATGCTAAATTAGGCTAGTTCAAAATTTAGAAATCAAGTTGTGATAGCAAGTTAACTCAGGGTGTTACTTGCTCTCCTTCCAATCATCAATGGAGTTGATAACACATGCTCTCTCCAATCAACACTGGAGATTTAACTAGCTCTTCCTTCGAACAAAACTAAAGACTAACTTGCTTTAACTGAACTGCTAACTACCACCTCGTTTTTATGTAGTCAAACTGATGAAGTCTCCACTTAACTGAAACTCCAACTCTACACATGCTAACTTGATGATTATTCCAGTAAACTGGAAATAACTCATCCCAACTGAAGTTTAACTCATGAGGACAACACGAGGTCTTCACTGGCTAAGGCACAAGCCAGAAGACCTAGATCGCTACATTTTCAACACCTGGTTCGTTAGATTGTCTGATTATCAAATCTGTCTAAGGAGACGCCTAAGCAGCAAGGTTTCCTTTGTGCAATCAGCCCCGAAACTCTGAAAATTGTTCGACAGTAAATCTGGTATTACTGCAGACTTAAGGCCGCAGGAAGTTAGAGCTTTTGATACCCTGCCACAGCCGCAGATAACCACAGGCTGCAGAGACCCACA
The DNA here is from genome assembly GCA_000404065.3 of Pinus taeda. Taxonomy (NCBI): domain Eukaryota; kingdom Viridiplantae; phylum Streptophyta; class Pinopsida; order Pinales; family Pinaceae; genus Pinus; species Pinus taeda. The sequence continues at coordinate 92,374 of APFE031091692.1, read as the reverse complement.
TGCCACAGAGAGCCGCAGGCTGCAGACAACCATGGGGCCACATCCGCAGTCTGAGACAGCAATTTTCAGCACAGTAACAGCAGTGTTAAAGGAGTTTGTCAGCATACTAGCCAGCAAGAGTTATCCGAGCAATAAGAGGGTCTGACCAATCTCCTGACAAAACAGAAAACAATCGCATAGGATAGTTTTACAGTCCATCAAAAGTGAATGGTAAGTACTTATCGATTGGAACTCAATTAGAGAAAGGTTTCTTGTAGTAATTATTTAAGGTTATCCTCATTGTTGCAACAGCCCTAGGGTGAATTAGTTTAGCAGGACTTGTATTAAAAGATCATTATAATTACTCTTGTTTATGTGAAAGGACTGCCATTACTATATGATCAGAACTACTGGATTGGTTGTTATTTGAAATGTTGTGATGCATTGGTGTGCTATATGATTTACTGCTCAACTGTATTGTTATATCCTCAATATTACTTCTTTCTGGAATCTATTTTACAAACCCTGGAAAAAATTTGCTTAGGATATTAAATAAAATGGAGCTACATAGACAAACAGGTGACATGGTCTTTAGATACTCGATACAAACTTCAATAATCATATCCAAAGTTCAGGTTATGGCATGTAAAATTGATAAGCCACTCACACAAAAAAAATTGCTCAACCAAACAAAACAAATGAGAACTTAAAAAATTAGAATAGTGGATCTACACCTGGCAACAGTATAGTCAGCTCCTACAATCTTGTAGTGTATCTATTTTTGCAATTCTAGTCTAGAAAGTTGTTGCTTCAAGTAGATATTGTTATGACCTATATTGTATAAAAATGAGGAGAAAATCAAAATCAAGAGATCGAGAGTTCTTGTATTTGCTGAAGATTGTAATTTGGATGATATTATTCTCTATCAGTCTGTAAGATTCAGCCTTTCTTTTTGTGACAGTCTATTTAAGGCTCTGTAATGTTTCATATTGTTTATCAAAAGTTTTTCCTCTATGTGCTTGATTCTCTCTATATGAATAAATCTTTGAAGTAACATATGGGTACTAGTTCCCTTGTCATACCTGTATACATAATGTTATGAAAGAGCAGGATTTATGAATGATACAGTTTGTATTTGAAATACCTTTCTTTTTCATCGAGTTATATGAAGCAAACTTCATATACAAAGAGTATGTCATGTTGACTGCTAAATTCATGTGCTTAGCACATATTCGATCTCAAAGAAGTTAAGAGTATTAGTTTAATGCTTTAAATCTCTTGTATTTGTTTTCCTTGCATTCTTACTATCTTGCATTTTATCTCATAATTGTCTATCAAGCTGAATGGCTGCCTGAACACTGGTGATTATAATCATATTGTCCTTAAGATCAGGGAAGAGTGATATAAAATATTCAAATCAATAAATTATTTTGGAAAATTGGTGCGTTGGCATAGTTCCCTAGCCAAGAACATCTCAAGGAACAACATAAAAATATTCAGATCAATAAATTATTTATGCCAAGAACATCTCAAGGAACAACAGAGACTTCACTTATAACTATTGCATACTACTTTGAAGGGATGTGCCACCTACTTTGTCCACATGTGCCATGTTGAGTTGGGTCTTGTACATATTTTGATAATGGAGCAAGTAGCATTGGAAGAAATTGATGGGGCAGCTATCATGCTTTATTGTTTCTCCCAAATGTGTTATCTTGGATCTCATGCAAATAGGATGATCTATTGTCAAGAGCAATTATCTGTTCAGAATAGTGCCTAGATTTCGACCAGATCAATGCCATTGGATGTAGAGTAAGTGTGGTCATAATAGAAATTCCAACAAAAATTAACAGAGTTTTGGTGTTCTCAAAATCTGCCACCCACCTTTATTGCTTGAGTGCTTTGGTAATTTTGGGAGATCATTATTGATGTATGCCCATTGTGGGGAATACCCTAGTTCTTGAGCTCTCCTTTATTTTATTATTGTTTGATTGGTTACATGAGAGATTTGTTGTACTATTTTCATAACATATTTTATTAACTCTTCTTGGAGAAGAATGTGGATCTCAACAAATGATTGTTACTTTTAGTAATAAAATCGTTGAAAAGGTTAGTTGTATCCCTTGGAAAGATTAGTAGATCTAGGAAAAAAAAAATATTAGTTTAATGTTGAAGAAGAGGAGTTGAAGTCCATATAAGGATTTACCATTTTTCATCATGGTATGGTCAGATTGGGGGAAAAATCACTTGGAGCTTACTTGAATATCTTTTGGATGCTATGGGAGATCAGGGAAATGTTTTTGTGGATGAGAATGTCTTGTATATGTGAACATTCTCTCATATTGTTGGAGTTATCTTGACAAATATTCATGGGGTGGTGAATTTGGTTACTATATTCCATTTCCCTTTATGTTGTCGATGGAGCATTATTTATGATTGCATGTCTCTCAACTTCAGAATAAAACCACATAAATAGTATTCCCAATAATCATAAGTTTCCATGAGTGTTGGAGTTCATTGACCTTTGTGAGCTCTCTCATTACATTTCTTCAGATTGGGACGGCAAGGTAAGAGCTGTGTTGCTTGAGGATCTTGAGGATGACCTCCCTACAAGGCCATGGCTCCAATTTTTCCACTCAAAAATACCAAACTAGATGATAATTGTATATTGCTCCATTTCAGATCATACTTGCCCATTTTGGGAGGCCTTTGGTCCCCAAAATCCTTCAATGAAGGAGATGAGAAAACATTTCTTCAAACTCCTACCAAAAGTAACATTTGGCTTGTCTAGAAGTTGACATTTTAAACCAGCATGCCAAAGTTTTCGCTGCCCCCATCTCGTTGTTTTGTGCTTCTCCTAGAAAATTCATCTACAAACTATGCCTTAGCTTCTAGTGCAAAGTCCACTCTGGTAGATAAGACTTGCCTGTCATTTTCCCAATCAAGCATAGAAGGCTCAAAGACTTTCAGAATTTCCACATCCACAACTAAGTAAATGCATGTGTATGGAGGTAGACACAGAACTCTAAAAAATGGAATTCGTCTTCGAACTGGCTACCTATCAAACCAGGTTTTGAACCAGATTCAATGAACTAGTTTATAGCAAAATACATAAAATAATTAATTTTTAATAAAAAAGATATTTTTAAGATTCCAAACCATTAGAGACAAAATGTGCAAGGTTTGCTCATCTATATACCATGTAAGGGTGAATATATCAAAATGGCACTGAGTGCATACATATCACCAAAAAAATACATAATTGATGAGGCTCTAAATGACTCTAGAGTCCAAATACCATGCTACAAGCTACTGGCCACTAGCATACTATAACTAATCAACATGTCACTCATCAAACTTATCACCACTACTAGAAATGGGATCATCAATAAAAGCTACATAAACCTCATTTGGCTCAAAGTCTTCAGACTTCTCAGATTCCTCAACCTTATAATATGGTAGAAAAAACTTAACATGCCTAACCAATTATATTATGGCAGAGGAGTTTAACAAAAAATACTACCAATATTAGAAGAGTTCAATAATCAATACTACCAATATTAGAGAAGCTCAACAAACAATATCACCAACATCAAGCTGCTAAAAAAGCATTGTGCTCTATATTAAATGCCAATCCCATACCCTCAGACATGAAAGAATTCAACGAAAATGTTACAATACTAAAGTCCTAAAAACTGTTTAGTTTGTTGAATTTTGAGTGGGATATGAAATTTCATTTTCTCCATATGAATTCCAATAAGGTTGGAACCACTCTCAAACATCCTAAAACAATTAATGGTAATGTTAAAAATTTATGTAAAAGAATCCTTTTACTATGAAAAGCATTACCATTGATTGCTAGCATTAGTAGGGTTGAGTTAGGTTTTTATGTTCCGGTTAAGGGCTTAGGAAGCAAAGAGTGTTGGATTGATAGCCAAATAAGGTTTTTGAAAACTATGGGTAGACCCAGACTATAGAAGTTGTCGCCTACCTGTCCCAACACATTCAATGACCATGTTGCAAAGCCTTAATCTTCTTCCCATGGTCTCGAGGACTTTCTTTGTTTAGACATAATCAAAATCAATCTCCTAACTTGAATTTCTTCAAAACTCTGTGTTGATCATGCATAGCCTTGCACTTCTCATGTGACTTTCACAATGTCTGTTGCACCTACAAACGGATCTCCTTGATCTTCTTAATGAATCTTCCAACCCTCAATGCTTCTCCCATTGTGTCTTCTCTCATCCATGTTGTCCACATACAAAATCTATATGCAAAGGTGGCAAATATCCAAAGCAAGTTTCAAATGATGACTTACTACTAGAAGTGTGCGAGACTAGAAACTTAGGTTCTATATTGAATTCATCACATTGATCCATCTACAAATATATCCAAGGTTGAATACAAACTAGAGCTTGTGTTCCATCAAATTATGAGAACCTACTATTGTTTGAAGTTCTAGTTTCTAGGAGATAGCTATATATTCTTGGTACTTCTGAACTTGTCATCTCAACAAACTTTAGCCTAGCAACATGATAGATATTTCTTGAAATTGTTAATTTTCCACAATGAGGGCTATAAAGCTTGTATTTCAAATCAAACCACATACCTAGGTTCCTTACATGAAAACAAATCTAGTTAGTATTTCCAATGATATGTAAGCAATTGCTAATTCTAGCAATGTCTATTTTTAGATTGTTGGAAATGTAAATAGTTTCAATCTTCATGATTGTTGTTGTACTCATTTCAATATGTATCTTATGTAACAAAAAAAAGAAGAAAATAGAAAAGTTTATTTTAAAGCATGGGTTTCATGCTCTTTATTGATGGTCTTCTAGGTAAAAGCTTTATTGATGGTCTTCTAGGTAAAAGCATGTTCTTCATGCTTTTAGGGTTTGTTAGGTCATAGGATTTATTGTCATGAGTCAAGAAAGTCAACGTCTTGTTTATAAGACCCTTCTGAGCAAAATATATCTTGTAGAAGAATTTATTTTGACTCTAGAAGGTGCTTGAAACCTCGAAAGTACAAGTCAGCCCTGGAAACTTCAAGTCAGCCTAAAGGAGCAGATTTGACTCCTTCAAAAGGCTGTATAAAGGAGCATATTCGACCTTGTTTGGCAGTCACTAAACCACAAGTTCGATCTCTCAAGAAAAGGTTTGATCCAAGGCTAAAAGAGGCAAGGAAGGAGGAGCGAAGGTCAAGAAGGCAAGAAGTCAAGGATAAACTTGTTTTTGGGCTCTATCTCTCTCAAACATGAAGTTCTAGGGAATCTGCAACTACAAAGAAGGCCGAAACTACGAGTCTGAATTGCAGGAGAGCGAGTCACAGTGGCAAGTTGTTGGAAGAGAGAATATTCTGCCTTGCCCTCATTGACCTTGGGAGGATCTGTCTTGCTCAAGGAAGGACTCTTGAAGAAGCTAGGTTAGGGTTTTCGATAGCAGCTACAAGACCAAAGTTCTAGGAAGAAGATTGCAGGACAAAATTGCAAGATCGAATTTGCAGCTAGAATTTGGTTGCTAAAGGATTGAGCTATAATAATTTGAAAGGGTTGCCTTGGTACTTGAAGGAGGACTTGGTCTTAGGGTTTCGGTCTCTGTTGTCTCATTTGAAGATTCTTTAAGAAGAGAAGAGTTTTTTGGGTTTTCCCCTTGTAGGGGTTTTGCCCTGGCTTGGAGCTTAACTTCTGTGTCCATTGCCTTTATTGTTTTATTCTTGATATTTGTTTGATGAAGAAGATCTAATAAAGAAACACAAAATATAGTTCACAAACAAGTATTAAGGTTAAGGAAAATTGGAATTAATAGTTGCCACATTTCATTTTCCAACATAAACAAGTTATTTATAATCAATGAGAACATAGCAATTATTTGAATATTCTAACATCCCTATTGTTAATGTCTATATTTCGCAAGAGCATAGGTAATGTCAAGGTTCAATCTCATAGTTCAGCACAATTCAATTGCATTATGCACAAACATGAGTCAAATATTGGTGGAATGTATTAGAATGATGCTTATCTAGGGTAGACTTGTCATGTGGCAAAGGGTGGCGTCATCAAGAGTGCATACAAATTTGCATAATTCCAAGGATTGGAAAGTGCCTTGTCCTAGAGAAGGTGTTAGCTATCATCTCCATGCCTTATCCCATACAATTTTAAAGCCTAGCTCACCCTCCCATCTTAAACCATTGTATGACATAAAGAGCCTCAAAACCATGCCTTGCATGAAGATGTTTTGAAAAATGCTTATCAAGTACACCCCCTCCCTTAGCTTAGTGCAGCTTGCATATAACCCCCATTTTTTAGAATAGTTAAATGGGACCTTCTTTTTATGCATGAACTAGTTAATTATCATTAAATAAAAGATGCCATATATTGCGAATATTGCATCCTAAATGAGGTTGTTTTAGCTGGTTGATTGTGGATTTAAGCATGCATACAGTTGCGCTATCCATGGTTTGATTAAAAACAAGCACAATGTCCTTAGGTACGGGTGCATCACAATGATTAGCCTATCCCTGTTATTATTATTTTTTTTAACCATTGTGAATAAGTAACTCATTAGAGTAATATGGGTGAGGCCCAGGATCAAACCTTCCAACTGCCACTCTAACACCAAGAATATGACCCTATTATTATTAACAGCAAGCAGTAGTTTGCATTGAATAGGAGCATTGTACTAAACTATTTCCCAACATATTAGGATGGTATAATTAGAAAAAAAGGAAAATTATTAAAGGTTAAGCACCTTAACAAAGGCTATTTTTCAACTAAGTTTTGATCAAGTTGATCATATAGTAAGAAACAACTAAATTCCCTAAGTGTTCGATGAGAACATGTACCCTTGGGTGGGGGGCACATTCCCCATATTTCCCACATCCCCGGGATGGACAAGCACCTAGAGAAACGTTTCCTCATATCCCCCTTTTGAGGAAACTCAAGGAAACACAAAAGAAAACATTTCCCAAATCAAGGGGTTGTGTTTCCCCATAAGGGGTGCTTGCGGGCATTGTCCCTCAAAAAGTGAGGCTTCTGGACATCCCCCCTCAAAAACGGGGTCTTCTGGGGATCTCCTTCCTAATTGTTTCAAGATGTTTTAGAGAGGTTCCGAGTTCCAACCTCATTGGATGTCATACGGAGAAAGTAGACATTTAGATCCCACTCAAAATCCAACAAACTTAACAGTTTTCAAGATTTCAAGATTGAGGGGATTCCTATGTTTCAATTAGATTCTATCATGTATGAAGGAACTGCCATTTAATCAAAAGCACCAAACCCTCTATGACCTCGATGTTGGTGGCATTGATTGTTGAACTCCTCTATCATGACCCTAGTAGAAATGTACCCATCACTCAAACAAAGTACCGATTTGACATGCTAAGCTTTTTCTATCTTATTTTAATGCTTAGTGGGAGATATTGATTATGAGGATCCCAAAATATGCAATGATTTTGATTTAGGACTGAAACATTTATATTCTTCTTATAGAATATAAAGATATTTCTTACTTATATATTCTTCTTCTTATGCTTGGGATATAAAACACTCTGATCCAGATTGCAACATCTGCTGTTACACTATCCATCTTTACTAGACACTGGTTCCAAAGTCAAACATCCCATTTCTCCATCTACCCCTTCTTTTTCCTCTTCACAAAAGAAAACCAACTCCAATATATAACCGATAGGGGGTGGAGTATGTACACCTCTGTAGACTTTAGCAGTCAAATACATGTGCAGAGCTAGGTCCCCTTTCCCACAATCAAGGGGGCCTCATGCACCAATTTGGTATCTGGCTTGATCATAACCTTAAAATTAGATGATTATTATTATTATAGACTCCCAGATTCTCTGATAGTACAAAATTGCAGGAAAATAGAGTTTTCAATCAAGTGCAAGATACCTGAGGTGAGTTATAGTTGTACATGTTGCGATCCATAGACGGTTCTTCAGAACCTCGCCAACTTCCACTTGGGGCTGCAGCAATCAAACATCATAAATATGAACAGTGTGCCTATGAAGATTCCTACATCTAGAATTACTGAAATGAAAACAGAATGACAAAAGAGAGTATGTAAAGATCTAATTTCAAATTGTCTATAGCTACTCCAGAGAGAGAACCTGCGGAAGCTCTAGGCCCAGTCACACTTGCAACAGAGCCTGCACGAGGGTAGGGTGAATTATCACGAGACTTTGACTTAGATGATACTTTTAGTTGACTCTTGTCCATCTCCAAGATGTTTTGTGCCTCTGCCCTTTTCAGCTCAGGAAACCACACCTATAAATAGTGTCATTGAATTAGTGGACTTGCCATAGAAGGAATTTCAAAATGCATGCTTAAACAATAACGATAAAAGCATGAAATTAGTGAACATAGAGGTGATTTGAAAACAACTAGTTAAAAAGCAATGGTTAATGATTTATAACACTCACCTCATCAAAAAATTCATCAGATCCAGGCATGTCCTTGCTCGTTGGTAGAACATAATTTGCTGACCAAAAAAGTTATAGTTCAATTATAAAGATACAACACTTTGTATAAAAATCTGAAACTCAGAGAGCTTCTGTGAAGCAATTAAGCACACTGATTTCTCCAAAAATTTAAACATGGATAAATAAACAAGTCTACATCTAGCCAAAAAGACAGTGTAATACCTAGCATCTCATTTACAGCATCTGCCGGGACTTCCTTTCCCATTTCCTTAAAACGCTTAGCTGATCTTACCTTGTTCTCTTCTGGAGGAGGGAAGATAACAACTGCAATCTGAAATGTGCTAGTTTAAATTAGCATAGTATAATTATGATATGACATAATAGCTATTTTAAGTTATTATAATAGTTTACAGCATTCAATCTATGACCGGCAAATTAGTTTTGGTCAGCCTTTTTACCTTGCGATAGTCCACAAAAGCCCTTAGCTTGCGTTTACGGGCACTTTTATAAACATTGGTCTGATCTAGGATGTAATTGCGAGCTACTTTAGTCGCTCTATCTAACAGTGTATTAAATATCCCAGTAGCTCGATCCATTAAGCGATCAAACCGTTCCCCATAATTTTGTTTTCGCAGCAACCCTGGAACCTGAAACGTTTGCCGAGTTAATTTAATGACTCACTTACAAATTACAACATAAATGTAAACTACAAACAAAAAGCTTGTACCTTCATTTGTTCTAGAGCTAAATTTGTCCCAAGAACCAGATACCGCTTATCTGGATGGTCCTTTGACCACTTCTCGGCCCAGGTGGTTTTGCCTGCTGCTGGCAACCCTACCATCATTATCACTTCACAGTCCTTCTTACTGCTAAATTGAGGACCAATTATCCCATTCCCATCCTGAAGTGCATCACTCCAAGGCTTGTAACCTTCTGCTGGAACGAGACCATCCTCAATGCTGAATTGCATCTGTACCACAACATTTTTCAAAAGCACATGTGGAAATATCGCTGACTCCCAAGACAATTTCTTAAGGGGGGTGTCTGTGACACCCAAACCCTTAGGACCTGAATCAAATCGTTTAGCTATTCCTAGCTGTGTCCCATTCTTTAAAAACAAAAGTTCAGCCAGAGGCCTGCTTTCAAGGTTCACAGCACACACAATAGTGTCACCAACACCAAACTTTGAACCATAATCTGAGAACTTTCCTCCTGTTGAAAACTTTCCGGTACCACCAAATCCAAAACTATGTTCAGTTTCACCAAGGTTTCCCACGTTATCATCACCTCTTGAAATACCAACACGGCTTACATGCTGCTGATCAGCGGGTGTATCTTCCATATCCACTGGTTGCGTAGCAGTGACCTTACAAGCAAAACAATATTTCCCCCCTCTTATTCCTACAGTTGCACGAGCACCTGACCAGCAGTATGCAAAACCCTTATGATGCAAAGCATGACCTTCAAGACCATTGTGTTCGATGTCAAAGTCTGCACACCACAGATGAAGGGTCAATGAATATGGCAACAGTATGCTACAGAATAAATAGTATATTACAGCAAAACTTGGACAAGAATTAAAAAATTCCTTAGCACAGAAACTTGAGACCATTGAATAATACTAAAATAAAAATAAATAAACACATACAGGTTTATAAAAAGTTTAACTGCATTAGTATCTGAAACTCCATAAATATTTTGATCAAATCTACTTGATAGTTGTTCTTAATATATATAATACATATTTATCAAGTAATTTGAAATCTGATTCTACTGCAGCCACCGTGAACCTCAAATATCATGCCTTTGCAATTTGCAGCATATATCTTATTGGTTTCAGCATCTTCCAACAATGTAAATCAATGGTACATATCAATAAAAACCTCTGAAGCTTCAACTTCTTAACAAAATGCAAAATCTGCCCATTCTAAACAAAAAGACAATATATCTCTTTTTTGATATGACCCATTCCAACAGAAAATAAAATGACTGGCCCTGAGTCTGAGCCCCAAACAACTACAGTCTAAGGTTGTCTGGGGCATAGTATAAAAATAATCAAAAACAGACCCTTTTTCTGGCAAATTTCAAGGCAAAAAATCGGCAGATATTTCGATGTCGGGTATCGTTCCACAGGTCAAGGTTCGAAGGACCTAACTCCTTTATCCCCCAGGGGTTTTCAGGGTCTCTGAGGTGACCAGAACCTTGAAAAATCCTGAAACAGCCTGGAACTATGGCCCCTTTAGATTTTTGCCTCATGAGATTCTGAATAAAATGATATTTTCCCGGCCATGTTGAAAAAAGGTATATAATACGCCATTCCTGGCATTAAATTTAACCTAAATCCATTTCACTATACAAATATGATATTCTTTATGAGATTCTTTTCATTTCAGAAAAACGTAAGTCAATTTCTGACTTGTTACTGCTTTAATCATTAATGTCTCGAATTCTTTAATGGTTCAGTATCCATGCAACAACAGCAGGGATGAGGAAAGATCAACCGCAGCACCCAGTGATTTTCACCCCCCGTCTCAATGACAAACTATTTACAATTGACAATTGACAATTAACAGCGTAAATTCTTTCCTGTTCTAGAATTTTGATTTTCTCTGTTTGTAATATTTTGTTATGTTAATAGAAAACTTAAGAACTAGTCAGCTGCTGCAGACTCATCCCTCATGGAGTACGAAGGGCTTAGGTATTATTTTCTATAGGTAATTTGCAAAGATATATCTGGAATTTTTTGCCAATACAGGCGGGTGAACTTTTCTGAAGTCTGGAAAATCCACTCTAAGAGTATAGCAGAGGGCATTATATCTTTTTTGTAAATTAATTTAAATTTTGTTCCAGTTCAAAAATAGAGAGCCCGTGGTATTCAAACAGGATTCTACTATGATATGTTTATCAAAGAGCAGTATCAAGGTGCTTAGTATATTATCAATATCTTTGGTTTATTCATGACCTTCCTACATTTGTTTTGGAGTCTTAACCATTAGAACTTTAGAGATAGGCTTTTCTCTCAACAGAATTTGCACATTGTACAAATCATGATTAAGCATTCTTCTCTGCCAGCATGCACTGGAGTTGCTGCAATAAAACTGAAATCCCTCAACAGAATTTGCGTATTGAATAAATCATGTTTATACATTCCTCTGTCACCCTGCACTGGAGTTGCTGCAATAAAACTGAAAGAAAGAAAATATATATATATAGAGAGAGAGAGAGAAGTCATGACTGGGGATGTCAGACCAGCTGTAAGTCCAAAGAGATTTGAGTGAAATAGCTACACCTTAAGCCTGGAACCTAAACCAAAGGAAGCCCGCCCTTTCCGGCGTATTATGCCCGAAAAGGTGTCTGGCCTAATGCGAAAATGGCATGAACATGATAGAAAGCATGTGGCATGCCTACGCAATAAAAGCCCTAAAGCCATGGGTTGATATAATGGGATCCAGTAAAGACGATACCAGAAATCCCAGACAGCTCGAATATCCCAACAAAACATAATGCCTGAACCCATAAATCAAAACTCCCAAAGCTAACACATTTATATTTGATAGCATACTTGATTCACAAATGAAACATAGACCCAACAAATAATAATAAAAACACAAATCTATATCACCCGCAGTGCCATATACCTAAATTGCAATCTGCGGGATTAAGCTGGACCCTTTGAGTGGTACTCTGTGTAGCGAGCCTGGGCTTTTTGGTTTCAGGCTCTTCATCTGTCTTTGGCGCAGGGCGCTCATGCTTCCCGGATGATGCCATCTTCTTCCTGATTACAAGTCTATTCTTCCGAAATCATTCGAGGTTACACAGAAAATCAAAACAATAACTACTTGTAGATTTAAACACACCAAAACACAAACCCTGCGCTTCAAATGACAGTATCTATGTGCTCATACACCAACAAAGACTAGGAACCAGGGTCGGGTAAACCATCGCCCCTGTTCATATCAAGATTGAATCAAGAAAGCTGCGTATTGCCGAATTGAGATAATTTGGAAAGAATATGTGGCCCTCCATACGAACTGTACTTCAATAGTGTTAAGTCTCCACCTGATAGTTAGCTCTATTAATAGTGAACCTATGTTAAGCCGCTGGCCGCTTTGCCCGAAGACCTAATTCAAGATCAACCATCGGTGCTTTTTCTCCAAGAATCTATAACTTCACACCTTAAGTCGGTGAAATCCGAAATCCTTACCATTTTCCACTAACATATTGTTATTCGTGTTTTGTCACTTTCGTGGTCCCTTGTGTTGGTGAATAATTTTTTAGACAAAGCTTTGCCATTGAAAAAGGAATCACATTGTTCCCCATGTTTTGTTGTTCTCGTTGGCAGATGTCTTGGTAACGGGTTTTAAATACTAAGTCTATCAATGAGAAAGATGGAGATTAAGTTTTGAAATTCATGTTGTGTGGCAAAATGTGTTGGTTTATTAGGGAGGAATGAGTAATCCCTTATTGATTAATAGGAAATTGGGTTTTGGGGGGTGATTTCAAGTTTTAATGGGATTTTATATATTGGTGAAATTGATTTAATAGGACTTTATATATTGGTGAAATTGATTGATTAATCAATCAAAGGATTTATGAGTAAGTTGTTGAAATCAAAACAAAAAATACCTATCATCACACTTGCATCGAAGAAGTTAGGGTCATTCAAATCATCACACCTGCATTGAAGAAGTCAGGGTCATTGTAAGGATTGACCATAGGCCTTGGAAATTGAAAAGAGGCCAATTACTATTAGCATGTGTTGGATTCGTACTCTATCTTCTTAGGTTCTCTTTCTTCTTTTTTTTTAGCTTTAGCTTTATTGTTTAATTTTAATTAGAAGATTTTCCTTTTTATTTTATATATTTTAATTGATTTTCTTATTTCTTTATTAATAATAACATCTATAATAATAAAATTATTTTTTTTATGGGTGACTTTTGATTTAGTAACATTATTAATAAAATTAATTTTATTAGTAATATTATTTATAATAATAAATTTATTATAATATTATTATTTATTAATAATATTATTTATAATAAATTTATTTATAAATTTAGAACCATTAAATTTGACATTTTCATTATTAAGGTATTAATCTAACTTCCTTAATCAGAATAAAATATTATTAATAAAAGGTATTATTTATTTTTATTATAAATTGTTTTTATATTATTATATATTATTTATTAATAATGATTTTTGAGTCAAATTAGTTGTTATATTCTAATGGCTAGTTAGCATTTCTCTGCATCTATTTATTTTGATGTTTAGATTTGGTTCCTTATCTTGTCTTGAAGAGGAACCATATTAGTTGGTTCGAAACATGTAGACAAAATTTTCTCCTATATGATTTTCATTGAAAGATTTCTTGTCATACATATTATTCATCACAAAAGTCTGAATTCAAAAAAAAAATTAATAATGTTGAATATAGAGATAGAAGTGTAGTTTAATTATTTTTTATTTGATTTTTTCATTAAATTGTGGAGATATAATTTTTTATGAGATGGTGGTTTTTTTATTTTTTTAAATATATTTTTGAATGTATAAATATATTTAATGCCCTGAAAAACCCTTAGAAGATTTTAAATATATAGATTTTACAATTTGAACTTGTGATTCCAATAAATTAACTAGAAAATATGCTCAAAATTAACCAAAACATTAAAAAAAAACAACAACAACAAAAATAAAACAAAACAAAAACCTTCAACTATTAGTAAATATTGTAGACAATCGATTAGATTTGTGTGTGATTATATCACAGTGTTTCAATCAATTATTTCAATTTAAAAATAGATTTATTTTTTGAAAATTTTAGATAAGGTATTGTAACTTTAGATAAGATTATACTCAAGCCAAACATCAAATTGGTGTATAAGACCCATTGTTTATGGGATAAGGGACCCACCTCTGTGCAGCAATTTGACTACTAAACTTTACAAAGGTGTATGCTAGTTGGTTTGCATGTGGTTTAGTCTCTGTTAGGTCTCGAGTTCAAACCTTATAGTCTCTTTAAGGGGTGACTGAGTGGTTGGCACAATAGGATGTTATTCCCTCCACCCGATTTCAAATCCCTTTGGGGGGCACCTTTGGCCCGTTGTGATAAGGCTCAAGGAGTAGGTTCCCCAACCCTCGTGGAGTCTTGGCTCTTACTAAGTTATAAATTCCTAGTATATATAGGTTGTGGGTTGTTGGATAAATTCTTATTGTTGAAGTGGCAATCACTCAGTTTGAACTTGGGCCTTTCCCAAATTACTCCAATGAGTTGTCGATTCACCATGGTAAACAAAAAAAACAAAAAAAAAAAAAAAATTACATATGTGTACTTACTTTACACCCTCTAGATTTGAACTTATGACCTCTTAAGACAAAGCATGTATTCTTAACCACTAAGCCCACTTGAGTTAAAATCTGTAGGAATTTACAAGGTAAGTTCCTTATATTGAACACCAAAGGACACCGCTCACAAACAAATCACAGATCAGTACACCAGTATTCTTGACGTGGCTAAAACCCTCAAATAGGGAAACAGTCCACGGCTTGAGCCAACGCGAACACTTGAGGCAATATTATTAATAAAAAAAAAGAAAATTTACATAAGCTTCTCTCATAAACGGTCACCAGACAAATGGCCCTCCATGCTCTTTAAATAGAGATCATGGACCAATCGGGTGTTAAGCCACAGATCAAGTATCAATAATACCAAGGAGAGAATGAACCGTCGGATTACTTCATGTCTAGAACATATCGTGACCATCGGATTGTAAGTTACAAAAAGTACATACTAAAGAAACACATTTTACCTAACTATACATTAGACCAAGTTATACTTAATTATTTCCTATGTGTCAGAATATCTTAACATCCCCCCTTAAGAATAACTTGGGATGGGATTGAAGGATGTACAAAGATGACACAATAGGTGAAGGAAGGGGGCATTAGATCATATCCCCCCTTAGTGACAACTTCCTGAACTCCAACCATAAATTAAAGTTTAGTAAACTTCACCTCTATGAGAGCCTTTGTAAAGATGTTTACAACTTGATCATCGGTTGAACAATATTGCACTTCAAGAACATGGTCATGAAAGAGATTTATGATGAAGTGCATGTGTAGTTCAATGTGTTTGTTGCGCAGATGTTGGACTGGATTTTTGCATGGTTAATGGCACTTTGATTGTCACACCAAAGTGTAGTCGGATGTTGTGTTAGGTCCCTATACTACTAGTGTAGCCCCTTATTGTTATTAGTGTAACCCCCTTATTATATTGTTGTGCCCATGTAGTTTCCATATTGTTATTATTGTGCCTCATAGAAGCCCACTATTGTTATTGTTGTGCCCTTACATTATTATTGTTATGTCGGCTCTGATTATATTGTGACCCCTTAGACTCCTATATATAGAAAGGAGGTATTTTCATTTGTATCATCTAATAATTGATCATTTGTGTAATGTAAAGGAGGTTTCCCCCTCAAAGAGGCTTAATTTTGAAGTCGTTGATCTATCTCTTCTTCTATTTTGTGAGTTGGTTGCATAACATTTGGTATCAGAGCTTTGGATTGTAGGGTTTGTCGCTTCAAACACGTCATCGTAGAATTTTCGCAACAAAAAATTTTATATAAGTTTCAGAAGTTGAAATTAAAACCCATTTGAGTCGAAATCTTGTTGAACATCGTGTCCAAATTTCAAATCTTGTCTCGCTATATTTTCGGAGATATGAGCTAAGGAAGTTAGGCTTTTTACAGGTTCTAGAATTCCATCTCAGACAGGTCATCGTGGAAGTTTCGTTATAAATTTTTTTCTATGAAACTTCAGAAGTTGAAATTAAAACTCATTTGAGACGAAATCATATTTAACCTTGTGTACAAATTTCAGATCTCATTTTTCTATATTTTTAGACATAGGAACCAAGGAAGTTATGGCTTTTGTAGACTCCTGAATTCCATCTCAAATAGATGACCTTTGGAAAATCATCATAACTCTCTCTCTAAGCATCAGATTTTTTTTTTTGAAGTGACAGAAAGAGGACGAATTGTAGTTTGTTGGGTATCATTTTTAGGGTCAAATGTGGAAACAGTGACACGTGACACTTCGTACAATTTCGGTCTACTGAGCTTGTATATAATCAAGCCATTGTAAGAGATTAGGCATAACTCTTTCTTGAAGAATCCAATATCGATCGACCTGTGGGGTTGGAAAGAGGAGCTAGAGGTTTACCACATGACGAAATTTCAGAACTTGGAGATCCGAAATTACAGAATTATAGTCGTTTCAAGATCAAACTCCTAAAAGCAAGAAAAAGAGATATGAGGAAGTTTGATGGCACGGATCTGGTAACTTGGATACTGCAGAGGGGCAATATTTTGATCTACATGATGTGAAACTATTAAAAAAGGTGTGTATTTCATCTTTGTATTTAGAACCGAATCAGTTTGTATGGTATAGAGGGCTTTTTTTCGTAAACCACTTGTCACCTGGTCAATTTTCACGGAGGAAATGATAGCACATTATGAGGATACAAAGAACAACACCTTCTTTAGCCAATTGATAAATCTCAAACAAAAGGGTTCAATGGCAAAGCACATTGAGGACTTCCAAAAAATTGAATATAAGGGTAAATGATATTCCAAAGAAGCATAGGATTGATGTCTTCATAGGGACTTTAAAGGATAACATTCAACATGAGGTTCGTCTTTGGGAACCTGATTCATTGGAGAAGGCATTTAGGTTGGCAAGAAAAATTGAAAGTAAAATTATGGAGACAAGTAATCCTACCACTCACGACTATAAAGATGGAAGTGTTGTTGCTCCTAGCCTTCCACAACCTATAAGGTTGACATCACAACAATTGGAAGAAAAAAGAGAAAAAGGGCTTTGTTACAATTGTGATAACAAATACACTAAAGGTCATAAGTGTTCTAAGAAGAAATCATTTTACATAGATTGTGAAGAGGAGGAAGAAAAGGATCAAGAAACATCAAAAGAAGAGGATATACACCAAGAACTAACCCCAGAGGAAAAATAAATGAATCTAACCATATCTTGTAGTGCATTGGCAGGAATTACCACTCCTCAAACTCTCAAGATAGATGGACAACCAGAGATAGTGAAAAAATATTTGGAAGGATATCTTCGTTGCTTTGTATATGAAAAACAAACACAATGGGTCAAGTTGTTACCTTTGGTTGAATGGTGGTATAACACTTCAGCAAAAATGACCCCATATATGGCACTTTATGGATATCATACACCATCCATCACATCATCTTTAAGAGAAAAATATAAGGTTCAAGTAGTGGAAGATCACGTCGAGCATCATCAACAAGTTCTCCAACTCTTAAAGGATAACCTCACTTTGGCACAAAATCGAATGAAACAACAGGAATATCAACATCACAGCGAAAGAAGTTTTGATGTAGGTGACTAGGTACTTTTACGGCTACAACCATACAAACAAATGCCCCTCAAGCAAGCTAAAAAGGATAATAAATTATGACCAAAGTACTATGGTCCTTACAAGGTGTTGCAAAAGATTCGTACTATGGCATACAAATTGGAGCTTCCTCCATCTTCTTGAGTGCACCCAGTTCTCCATGTTTCTTACTTAAAGAAGGTTATAGATGACAATCTCCTGGTTCAAGCAATATTGTCGAAACTTGACGAGGAAGGAAAAATCATACTGGGACATGAAGCAGTCACAGAAACAAGAACCTGAAAACCTCGAAATCGATCAATTTCAGAGTATCTCATCAAGTGGAAGAACTTACCCATTGAAGATTTCACATGGGAGGATGAGAATTTTATACAGAAGCATTCAGAACTACTCAAGCGTCGAGGACAACACTTTTTGAAGGAGATGGGCATGTTAGGTCTCTATACTACCAGTGTGACCCCTTATTGTTATTAGTGCAACCCCCTTATTGTATTATTGTGCCCATGTGGTCCCCATATTGTTATTATTGTGTCCCATAGAAGCTCACTATTGTTATTGTTGTGCCCTTACATTATTATTGTTATGTCGTCTCTAATTATATTGTGATCCCTTAGACTCCTCTATATAGAAAGGAGGTATTTTCATTTGTATCATCTAAGAATTGTTCATTTGTGTAATATAAAGGAGGTTTCCCCCTCGAAGAGGCTTATTTTGAAGTCGTTGATCTATCCCTTCTTCTATTTTGTGAGCTAGTTTCATAACATGTTGTTGTTGAAAACCAAACTCTGACAGGATCTGATGAAGCCACAGGGCTTCCTCACTGGCTTCAATAATGCCATGATAGATTTGCTAAAAAAAGATAAATGGAACTTTGTTTCTTACAATCCCATGTAATAGATCTAGAACCAAGAGTGAAGACATAACCTGCAGTAGACTTCTGGTCATCAGGGTCACCAGCCCAATCAGAATCAGTGAAACCAACCAATAGAGGAGATGCTTTTGCACTGTAATGAATTCCAAAATGAACTGTACCTCAAACATAACGAAGTATTCTTTTAGTTGTTTTCCAATAACTTTCATGTAATTTGTGCATAAATTGAGCAATAAGGCTAGCAGCAAAGGAAAGGTCAAGACGAGTATGGATTAGATACAAAAGTTTTCCAACACGTTGATGGTATAAGGTAGAATTAACTTCAGGGGAAGTACGAGTGACTGAAAGTTTGACTCCATACTGAAAGGGAGAAGGGATTGGCTTACAGTCTTCCATGTGAAAGTGGCATAGAAGATCACATACATACTTGGACTGGGAAAGGAAATACCTTCTTTAGATTGCAAGACTTGAAGACCAAGAAAATAATGCAAGTGTCCTAAGTTTGTCGTTTCAAACTACTTTTTAAGGTTAGACTTCACATGGTTTATAAGGTTGAGATCACTACCAGTAAGGATAAGATCATCAACATAAAGAACAAGAATGATAAGGGACTTACCCACTTTCTTGGTGTAGACAATATTGTGAGAATGACACCTAGAAAAGCCAGTATCTAAAAGAAAGCTATCCATTTTTGCATACCAAGCCCGAGGGGCTTGCTTGAGACCATAAAGGAATTTCTTAATCCAACATACAAGGCTAGAGTCTTTTTGTATAAGGGCAGGAGGTTATTCCATATAGATTTCTTCATGCAAAAAGGCAGATTTAACATCCATCTAATGGACTTCCCATTTGAAAGAGGTAACAAGGGAAAGAACAAGGCTTATAGAGTTCATTTTGGCAATAGGGAAGAAGGTTTCAGTATAGTCAATGCCTTCACTTGTGAAAAACCCTTAGCAACAAGATGAGTTTTATGGTTATCAACTTTTCCATCTGGTCCAAACTTGTTTCTGTAAACCCATTTACATCTAACAAGTTTTCGTCCCTTTGCAAGAGGAACAAGGTCCCACGTATCATGTGCCAATAATGAATGATATTATTCATTCATAGTTGTGTCCCAATTTGGATGGCCTGAAGCTTCTACAAAGGTGTCAAGATCATAATTCGTTGAAACTTGAGCCAATAAAGAAGGGGCTCTATCAAACTGAGAACATGTACGACGTTGATCTGTAGGATCACCTGCAAGAGCACCTACTGTATCTCGAGTAGCACGGACCCATTTTGGAAGCTGAGGAGTTGAAGGAATATCCCAAGAAGGTGGGGGAGGATTGTCGTCCTCATTGACATCATTTGAAGAAGGAATATTTTCAGAAGTAGAAGAGATAGAGAGAGGTGGCACATCCGCCGAACTAGGCTCGTAGGCCGATATATTTTCATCAAACTTTACATCTCTTCTAATGATTATATTTTTGGATTTAGATTGAAGAAGTCTCCATATTTTGACATCTTCAGAACATCCAACAAAAATACATTTTTCACTCTTAGGTTCTAAGGCTTTATGTTTCTCATCTGGAATATGGGCCCATGCTTCACTTCCAAAAACACGAAAGTGACTTGCATCTGCCTTAATTGAGCTCCATGCTTCTTTTGGAGTGATATTTTTTAAAACCTTAGTAGGAGTGTGATTTACTATGTAATTTGCACAGTTAATTACTTATGCCCAAAAATTAGACTAAGTCCTTTAGGTTGAAGCATAAAATTAGTCATTTCCTTTAAGGTGTGATTTTTCCTTTCAGCTACACCATTTTGTTGTGGAGTATATGGAACAATATGTTGCAATTGAATTTCATGCTCAGTGCAAAAGTTGATGAATTTGTTGTTAACATATTCTTCGACATTATCATATCTTAGCTTAAGAATTCGATGTCCAAATTGTTTCTCAACAAAGGTCTTAAAGGCCAAGAGCATGTTAAAGACTTCACTCTTGAGTTTTAAGAAGTATACCCAAGTGTGTCTGGATAAATCATCAATGAAAGTTAAGAAATACTTGTAACCAAAGAATGAAACAACTGGAAGTGGACCACATAAATCACTATGCACAAGTTGTAAGGGGGCTAAGGTGTGTCAAGAGGCACGCTTTTCAAAACTATCCTGATGATGTTTTACGAGTACACATCTGGAACAAACACCATATCTGTAAGATACTATAGGAAGACCTGTCACCATATTTTATTTACATAGATTTTGAAGGGAGTGATAGTTAAAGTGACCAAATCGCTCATGCCAAAGTTTGCTTACTTCATCATTATGAGTAATAAATACCGAGGGAAGAGTTGATGACCCAAAATTGTTAAACCTATACAACCTTGTAGAATCATCAATAGTGCCAATAGCTAAAATCCATCAAGGATCTCTTAGGTCTTTAATTACAACATCATGAGGTCAAATTCAACGGTTTTATCTTCACCAGAATGATTTATCTGATATACAGATAGAAGGTTGCAGGATAAGGTAGGAACACATAATACATCATTAAATTGAGCATTGTCGAGATGAATAGTTCCAGTCCTTACAACACTAAGAGATCTATCATCACCAACATATATATTTTTGGTGTTACAATCATTTAAAGAAGAAAACATGGCTTTGCTTTTGGCCATGTGATAAGAAGCTCTAGAATCAATGAGACACTCATGAGAATGAGTAGAGGAAGATACATTTAATGCATAACCAAACGAAGATGCTTGACAACCACATGCAGAAAGTGTTATTCCTAAAGATGAAGTTGAAGTTGAAGAGTGCTCCAAATGGATGTTATGTTTCTTAATTGTTGCTTCCAAGGCTTCCATCTTCTTAAAGCATTTGGATTCTAAGTGGCCATCACAATTACAAAAGTTGCAATGTCTATTGGTCTTCTTCCCTTTGTTTTTATTTGCCTTATCATTTTGAGTTGATTTTTCATTTTGAGATAGAAATTTCTTAGGACCCTTGTTTGGTTAAGGACCATTCTTTTTAGTATGTTGTTTCTTAATATTCTTTGAACTTGGTTGTTAGTGGGCTGCTAAGGCTTTCTTAAAAGAGTTTCTAGTATTAAGAAGATCAAGATGTAAGAGTTTTTCTTGTTCTCTTATTAAAGAATCACAAAAGACATCAAAAGATGGGGACTTGTAGTATTGTCATGAGAAATAAAGGTTTCTCTAGTAGAATGGAAGGTGAAAACAAACACATAGTAGGCTAGTCTTAACTTAGTAAGAATGGAATAGATAAGGCTACCATCTTCCTTCTTAACCTTAACACCTTCCAAGCGAAGTCTAAGTGTCTTGGACTTGGACAAAAAAATCTTCACTTGAAGAAAAATTAATGGGGTCCAAAGTAAAAAACTCATTTTCGAATTGATGGGCTCTAATTTCATCTTTAATTCCAAAACAATACTGACCTTTTTTCATCGGGGGTATCAATTTCTGCAATATGGAATCCAAGGTATGGAGAAATAGACATCCCTATCAACCCACGTGCTTGCTCTTATGTATTTTCCCATTTGGCTAGTTTATCTTCATCTTGAGGTTTAGACTCTTGGTCTGAGGTTATTCTATAAAGACATTTACTTCTAAGTAAATCCACCATGTAGGATATCCATTGGAAGTAGTTGGTGTTGTGAAGAATAACTAGGCATGGAATTTCCATTTTAAAAGAAACTGAAACTATACATCTTGAACTAAGTGTTCCAATGGAAAGATCTCGAAAAATTAGGCCAATTAAAAAAAAATGGCTCTAAAAACGGCTTCCGAATGAAGAAGTTATGGATTTTTGAAGAAAAATTGTTGAAGATTCCAACGAACCACATGAATGTTGGGATGTTGATGATAATGTTATATTAAAAAAAAAAAAAAAAAAAGAGCTTCCTGTTTCCGAACTTAATCTAATTAGCTCACCTTTTAAAAAAAATTACTTTATGCAACCCACTTGTATAAATAAGTGAGACTCACTTTTACGATGGTATTTTATGAACTATCCACTAAATTGTAACTTAAATAAAAGATAAAGTGACTTTAGAATTATAAGTGACTCACTTTTTATAGTGGGCGAGAACATTTTTACATAAAGTAACTTTAAAACATAAGTTACATGTGTTTTTTGAAAAAGCAACTAAAAAAAAAAAAACTTGAACCCAAGACCTATATTCTCATAAAGTAACTTTAGACCAAGTGAATTAGTTAAAAGATTTAGTAATTGTTGGAAATGAGGAAGGGAGGGCTTTTATTGAAGCTTTGGGGCGCGTGCTTACTTGAAAAACTCTTCTTTGCCCACAAAACAAAAAAAAAACAACCACACAAACCAAACAAAGAAGCAAAAGTATATAAGTCTTATGGTTTAAAGTTAGATTTGAGTTTAGTCCCCCAGAAATTAGATATTTTCCTCAATGTTTCTAATTTTCTGAGATCACACTAAGGCACGGAAGAAAAGAGCATACACATGAGAAAATTCTATTTTTGGTTTGCCCAGATCACATAGAGTCGCGGGGCAAAGAGCATATGCAGAAATGAAAGGTTTAGATCTGGTAATAAAAAAATTATATATGACTATAAACCAAATTAAACAGAGAGATAAATAACTACAATTGCAAATAAAGATTATATACCTTCATTAAAAATGTCGTAGCTAGGGGTACTGGAAAACTTTTCACATGAAACGAAAGGGATTCCTCACTGGAATAGATGCTCCTAACACAACAGAGTAGTCCTCTCGGTCTGAAAGCGGTCAGAAACAGTAGATATAGGAAATGACAATCATATGCAGTTGTACCGACTTCAGATTTGGATCACCAACGAATGCGACCCTTGAATGGCTCTGATACCATGTAGGAATTTACAGGGTAAGTTCCTTAGATTGAACACCAAAGGACAACACTCGCAAATAAATCATAGATCATCACACCAATATTCTTAACGTGGTTAAAACCCTCAAAGAATGAAACAATCCACGGCCTGAGCTAACGCGACCACTTCAGGCAATATTATTAATAAAAAGAAAGAAAATTTACATAAGCTCTCTCATAAACGATCACTAGACAAATGACCCTTCATGCTCTTTAAATAAAGGTCATGGACCAATAAGGTGTTAATCCATAGATCAAGTATCGGTAATACCAAGAAGAGAATGAACCGTCATATCACTTCATGTCTAGAACATATTGTGACCATTGGATTATAAGTTACAAAAGGTACATACTAAAGAAACACACTTTACCTAACTATACACTAGACCAAATTATACTTAATTATTTACTATGTGTCAAAATATCCTAACAATATCAATCTTATAATTTCGATATAATGTTTTATGAGATTTATTTTGGCTTGTGGTTGTTATCTATGTGATATTACAGGGTATCATTTTATAATGACATCTTCTTATGTGTGAATCGTGCTTTATCTTAGTATCCATTTTCTTAAGAGATTTTGCATGAGTGCTAACACCACTATTAGATGTGTTTGTTGTGAATAATCTTATGTACATAACAATTGTGAGATTGAAATAGTTTATAAGGTCTTATTTGCACCAAGAACTTTGTTAATTATTAACGGGTTTGGTTTTGGTAATTAATGGGAAAAGTTGTTATATTCCTTACCCAAATTCAAATCCCACTTATGGCATACTTGTCCCTTTAGTGTAATTTCCTATGTCAAAAGTCATTTCATGTGAATGGGACTAAGTGAAATTTCTAGGTGAGTTTGACAAATTATATTTCTCCAGTCCTAAAAGCTTAGCCAAGAATTGATCACATAAGTCTATATCTATATTTGAACCCATGTTGTTGTTAAGAAGCATTTCAAAAGTACATATATTATTTGCTAATTGAAAATTTATTCATGAAGATAACTCAAACAAGATTAATAGTTGCAATGAAGCATAATCCCTTCCTCTACCGCTATTGTTAATTAATTGAAGTTAAGCGTCTATATTTTTGTAAACTCGACTCCTTTTTGTCTCGTTCAAAACTAGGCTCCTAGGAATCTCAAAGATTCTTTGTTGGACATGGGCAAAAAAATATGTTTCTCAGGTGAAGAAACGAAATGCGCTATTATACTCCTTGTGAAAAACGATTCAAATGAGTATAAACTTGGCACATTTCTAACACCATCAAAAATCAACCCCTAGGGAATCTCCAAGATTTCTCGATGATTTTACATGGGTGTATTTTATGGAATATTTTAGAGAATATTCCCCTAGAATATACCCTCTAAAAAATCATGCTTTGCTTGGGATGGGTTCCTCCTCGACTCCTGGTTTCACACGCGCTCGCTCTGTTCACTCTCTGTTTGAATGGGTCAATTTACATAGGCACAGTGGCAAAATAAACAAGGACTGACCTATTGGGTCATTGGTAGCTTCCCAAATTAGGCAGGCGAAGGTCATGGGGTCAAGCCTGTGGGCCTCCCCCATTACAACTGTCATTGGATTTTTGTGTTAAAAATAGTGTGGTGGTTGTGTAATGGGGTCGCCCAATGGATGGGCAGGTTCATGGCGACCCTAGTTCATTCCGTGGTCAAACATTATAAATAGGCACAAGCCATTTATTTGTTATATAATAATATGTCGTGGGGGGATGATGGGGTCCTCCAAATTTATATGGTGTTCTATTAAATTTAGCTAGTGGGGCAAAGTTGACCAACACTTTAACTGTGAATATCTTGAGCATACGAACTCAGATTTGAGTATTGTTTATGTTGTTGGAATTAGGATGACGAGCTCTACATTCTAGTCTTGGTTTCAATGAAATTTGAATATTTTGATTTTTGAGCCTTTCCAAACCACCTAGATCATTCCTCCCCACTGAGGAGTTTTTGGTCCTCCAAAAGCATGAAAACAATATGCAATTTGTTGTATTCCCTCATTTGCACAATAAGTGCCCTGACAAGCCACACTTTCTTCTCCTTCACCTTTGTACTTCGTAGCCATAAGTGATGAACTAACACCTACATCATATGAAAACTTGTAGTACAGCTTGCAAAATACATGTTCTTTTACATTATCAAACATGACCCAAGCAAACCCCATACTTTCCAAGAGTTTATAACACACTTATTGGTCAAGTTTACATTGGAATCAATTTTTAAAATTTTTAATATTTTTCGCTGTGCTGCGCTATGCAACCTGTGACCTAGACAGTACCACCACAAAGACCTCTTCACAGGTTTGCAGCTCCAATGGAGGCCAGTGGGGGTGTCAATCCCTCCCCTCCCTTGCCCAAACTCCTAGCATTCAAGAAGCTCATCGCCGGATCTCTCAAGAGACCACTGTCCGAGACTCAGTAGAAATTCGTCAAAAAGCTGGACTGCATCCCAATCGTGGAATTTCCAATTGTAGAAACATGCAGATCAACAGTCAATCTTGCAGATAGAGGGCTCATAGGATAGTTTATCGGGCTTTGGCCTTCTCCCAAATCCGTTGAAGCTTGGGTGCAGAGGAATTAGACGCCGCTCATATCAGAAGGAATCAAGAGCCACTTTATAGGAAAAGGATTCTATGTATTCGTGTTTGAAAGCTCTGAGGATAAAAATCTCATCTTCAGAAATGGCCCATACTTCATGGGGCCTCAGGGTTTATACCTAAACAAATGGACCCCTGATTTCGACCCAGCCCAGGATGTGCCATCTGTCATTCCAGTTTGGGTATGCCTATCTCATCTTCCTTTACATTGCTGGAATCAAAAATCACTGCAAGCTATCGGCAATTCGCTTGGAAGGTATATTGATCAAGCAGTGTGAAAGGATCAATACTCATGCACACGGATCTGCATGGAGGTTGATCTAGAAGTAGGGCTGCTAGAGGCAATTAAAATTACTGCATCAGACTGGACGCACATCATGGAGCTAGACTACGAGCAATTACCCTTCAAATGTTGGCACTATCACAACTATGGCCATTTTGCAAGACATTGCAAAAAAAAGGAAGCAGAAGAGGGCGAGAAAGCAGAACAAAGGACCACAGTGCAAAAATCAGGGACAACAAAATGTAGAAGCAAAGGAATAACAAAGGAAAACAACCCTGGGCCAATGGGGTAGGAACAAAAAGATGGGAACTCCAACCCCATGTTGAAATCAGGATCTCAAAATGCAGAGCCCTGTAAGGCCGCAGAAGAGCCGGAAGTAAATAAGGACTATAGTGAACAACCCAAATCCTCTCCTAACGGGAAAGGAACAAAGGAGCAAGGGAAAAATGCGGGAACCCCCAAAGTAGTCCCCTCCCCCTCTTATGCCGACATAGCAAGAAAGAAAGTACATGAATCACCAAGCTCGTCGGATGATGAGATCTTAGAAAGGCCTGCCAAAAGAGCAGGAAGAAAGTCCCGCAGAGAAGCAAGGGAGGAAGAAGTTGAAAGGCAAAAGACTCAGGGAATTCAACCCGCTATAGAAATGTCAATCGATAGGAGTACAAGGACAAGGCCGCCAAAAGGAGGAGGCCCAACCACCCCTAATAGTAAGTAATGAAAATCATCTCTTGGAACTATAGAGGGCTTGGGAACCAGATGAAAATTGAAGTGGTCAAAGATCTACTGAAAGCGGAACCAACAAACGTCCTAATGCTCCAAGATACAAATATAGAAGGGGAAATCCTTCTAGAGATCAGCAAAAAGAAATGGCAAAGAACGCAGGAAAAGTAATAAGCACAAGAGGCTCTTCCGGTGGAATAGCAACCCTGTAGAAGGGAGACCATTTCAGGCTTGTCAACTCCCACACCACACAACATTGGAGATTCACAGAGCTGAAACACATAGCAAGTAAGTTAACCATTGCATTATTCAATTCATATGTACCGGTATTGTATTCTGAAAAGAAAGACTGTTGGAAAACATTAAACGAGTTTTTGGAACTGAATACCCCAAACAACATAATCATAGTTGGAGATCTAAATCTAGTGATGAATGAAAAAGAAAAGAGAGGGGGCAGGAACAACAAGGATCAAATGATCTATGTAGTAGAAGATATGATACAACAATGAGACCTACTGGATTTTAAACCAAGAAAAGGGCTCTACACCTAGACCAATAATAGGACAGGGGAAGACCACATATTCACTAGATTGGACAGGTTCTTGGTTCAAAGCACAATGTTGATGGAAAGGAGGCTAATCTCATCAGCCATTCTTCCCAAGCTTACCTCGGATCACAAACCCATTCGACTAATGTTAGAGGAGGAAGAAAATCTGGGCCCAATCCCTTTTAGATTCAGCCCATTGTGGAATGGAAAGAGTGGCTTTGTAGAAACAGTTCGACTAGCATGGTCCACCTCAGTCAATAGCTCCCCTAATTATGTATGGGAAATAAAATTAAAAATAACAAAAAATTCCCTCAAGGAATGGAGTAAACTCCCATCAAATACTCCCAAAAATCAAAGAATGGAGTCAGTGCAACACCTAGAAAAGATGCAAAGTGAAATGGATACAATAGATGTAACTAAAATAGAGCTAGAAAAGGAGAAAGAAGCCCAATGCAAAACATTTTGCTCCTTCAGAAATGAAGAAGAATATTGGAGATTAAAGTCCCAGAGCCTTTGGCTGGAAGCCGGAGATAGAAACACAACATATTTCCATCAACAATGTAGAGCTCGTCTCTCCAGGAATCACATCATAGAGATCACCACCTCTGATGGGAGGTCATGCAAAGGAATAGATCAAATAAAATTTGCTACTGCATTACATTTCCTCCATCTTTACAGTAAAGAGAATGATGACTGTGAAGAAGACAACAAAGAATTCCTAAAGAACATTCCGACGTTGGTCACAAAGAGGATAATGCAGCATTGTTGAAGCAAACCAATGAAGAAGAAATCAACAAAATTATCTGGTCCATGAATCCAGATAAAGCCCCCGGGCCAGATGGGTTCACCATTCACTTCTACAGGATATGTTGGGACATAATCAAAATAGATCTTATTCGAATGATAAAAGGATTCCTTCAGAAAGCAAAACTGGGTGGCAGCACCAACTCAACATTCCTTGCTTTAATACTGAAAGAGTCAAACCCTACTTCCTTTGACAGGTTTAGGCCAATCTCTTTATGCAATGCTTCATACAAAATAATTGCAAAACTCCTTGCAAATAGAATAAAGCCAGTGCTAAACAAACTCATATCAGATTTGAAAGGAGGCTTCGTCAATGGGAGACACATTCTGGATAATGTAATTAAAGTTCAGGAAGCCATGCACTCCAGCAACCTTAGAAATGAGAAAGGCATGCTAATCAAGTTAGACATGGCCAATGCATTCGATAGAGTAAAGCTTTCCTTCCTCTATCAAGTTCTACTTTCCTTCGGATTCGACCAAGAATTTGTCAAACTGATCCAATCTTGTACCATAAGTCCTTGGATTGTGCCTTTGGTAAATGGGAGGCCAGCCGATTTCTTCCAAGCCACGAGGGGGCTGAGGCAAGGATGCCCTCTTTCTCCATTTCTTTACATTTTAATGGCAGATACATTGAGCATAAAGTTGGAGCAGGACAAGATAGCAGGAGTTGCCCCAGGTTTGAAAATAACTAAGGATTTGAAAGCAATAAATCACGCCCTGTTCGTAGATGATTCCCTCATGCTTGACGGAGCTTCAAACATAATAGCCTTTGCATTCAAAAATACTCTCCAAGCCTACTGCAAAGCAACTGGAGCACTAATCAATGAAAGAAAAAGCACATTCTATAGTTGGAATGCAAAAGAGGAAGAAACTCAAAAAATAGCTCGCAATTTGGGGTTCAACGGATACTCAAAATGGGACAAAATCAATTATCTGGGATTGCCATTAACATTGGGCACAAACAGAGTCAATCTATGGGAAGGAGTAATAACAAAAATCAAAGGCAAAATCACTGCATGGGGAGGCCAATGGCTAACTCATGGTAGCAAATTAACTCTGATAAAATCCGTTCTTTCATCTATGCCAATATATCAAGTGTCCTACCTCATGGAACCAAAGTCAATTTCAGGGTAAATTAATAAAATCATGAGAGATTTTATGTGGCATGGAGGCAAAGGAAATCAGAACAAATTCCATTTGGTTAAATGAGAGACAACAAAGAGAACCATGAGAGAAGGTGGCCTTCAAAATCGCGATCCGGAACTCGCTAATGCAGCTCTGGCATGCAAGATACTATGGAAGCTCCACAGCGACCCCAATCACCCTGTCAACAAAAAATTGAGGCATAAATATATACCAAATGTGAAACTCAGAAACCTGTAAAACGTAAACAACAAAAGGAGCACACTGCTATTGAAACTGTGTATCAAAGGATTGCGATTCTTCTCCAAAAATCTATATCATATCCCTGGGAATGGTAAGCGTGTCAAGTTGAGAACAGATCGCATAATGGGGCAGTCGCCCTTAGCATCAAATGCTAGACCACAAGAAATCCGTGAGCTTCTTGAAAGCAGAGGAGATAAGACAATATATGATATCTCAAAATGGGACGAATCCAGGTTCTAGATTGATTAGAACTTTAGTAACATACGAAATCATTTATCACAGCAAACAGAAACGCTAAAAGAAGAACTTTGTGAAGCAGCTCCGATGCACAAGACAAAAAGATAAATGGGGTTAGGGACCTACAAGAGTATACTCCTCAGCCAAAGGTTACGAATTGTTGCAATCACACAGAGATAGATCTCTCCCTGCAAGGTTTTGGATGGAGGTATGGGATCCATTAGTGCTGCCCAAGGTTAACTTCTTCTTCTGGATATTAATGCACAAAAAGATTTTGACTGGTGAAAACTTATTGAAAAGGAAAATAGTAGGTCTGCATAGATGCTCACTATGCAAAGAGGCCATGGAAACCGTGGATCACCTGTTTATAGACTGCTCATTTGCAAACAAAGTTTGGACACACATACTCCAAGGACTCAAGGCGACAATCCCCATTAAAATTTTAGTAGTGGACTTATTTTTATCATGGAAAGATCGCTATCCTTTTTCCTCCCTCAACTCCTCATGGGCCAGAATCTCAATCACCATTCCCAAATTTGTGTGTTGGAAGCTATGGTTAGCTAGAAATGAGCAGATATTCAACAATGTAGTCTGGACACCCAACACGGTAGTAGCAAAAGCAAAAGGCCTTCTCCTAGAAACTTTGAACTCCCAAAAACTCAAAGATGACTCTTCAGCGTAGCAGGAGGAAAAGAGTTGGCTTGGAACCCTTGCATTAACCCAATGGATCCACAGTATTGGAAAACCCCAACTCAATGCTGAGTGGAGGCTAATAGATAAGGACGAAATATTTCAGAGTTGGTGGAGGCAGCAAGGAATAACTACAGTCTTCTTTGATGGTGCCTCAAAAGGGAACCTTGGGATAGCAGAAGCTGGAGGACTCATATACTCTTCTGACGGAAGCACCAAAGAAACCTTTTGTTGGGGACTAGGACAACGATCCAACAACCAAGAAGAAATCCTGAGCTTGACAAAAGCATGTCAAATAAATAAAGAAAGAGGACACCGGGAGCTGCAAGCATTCAATGATTCAGAAATCTTGATCAAAATGATACATTCAAAAGGTCAATTTAATGATCCCGGCTTAAATAAGAAACTACAAAGGTTGAGATATATCCTATAAGACTTCACTTCCTTTAAATGCTACCATATTCTTAGAGAATCAAATAAAGAAGCGGACTATTATGCCAACAAAGGATGTCTTTTGAGCCAAGGAGACCTTAGCATAAACGAGGGAGAACCAGAAAAAATTTGCATCCCATGAAAAAGACATCAGCTTGTAACAGGAAAATGTAAAAGTCCTGCACTGAAGATTGTAAGGCTTCGGCCATTTGGAGCTCTTTATTAATAAAAATCCATACCCATTTTAGTTAAAAAAAGAATTTTACATCAGAATCATAACATAAACCATACCCAAGCTATCAACAAAAAGTTCCAAAAGGATCACTATGTTGCATTCATAAGTGATGGCAAACACATATCACTTTTACAAATATTTCTCAACATGTGATTTAGAAAATGTGGCCATGCTAAAAATACTTATAAATCCCCATTTCTTACCCAACTAGGCCAATGGGTCTTCTTCATGTAGTCACTTCTCTTGTTAGTCAAATTCATTGACTAATTCCTTCACAAGTTCCTTCTAGTCCTCCTTCGGTCACTACTATGGATGGAGCTCCCAACATGTGGCTCTCTAATGTCCACTCTTGTTGCAATGGCTGAAAAAAATTGTCTTCCTCTAGACTTTCCTGACTTTCTTCCTACCTTGACGTGGAGAAGGTTTTTCATATCTTGTCTTCTTTATTGTTGCCATTTTCTTCCAACACTTGGCAACAACATGGTTATATAAGCCACAAAAAGTACATGGTGTTCTACGCCATAAATTCTATTCATCATGTCAATCTGCTTGTAGGAAAAATGAACATTAGAATAATGAGGACTTTTATCGCTTGCATGGTTGTCTCTGGTGCAAACTTGGTGAGAAGGTCTTGCCTTAGCTCTTCTTCTACAATGTTCACTGTCATGGGAAGGTTTTGATGTGCTTTTAACATCCTCTTTCCTTGATGGTTCTAGCAATGGCTTGGATTCTTTGTGTGAAGAACCCCTTGCCTCTATTACCTTCGAGCATTCTCTTTCAATGTACCCCAATCCTGGAAATCGAGTTAATTCCACCACTTGGATGGGGTTCACAATGCCCTGGCCATTAATGACGAGGCATTTTCCTTGATACCGCATTTTCTTCATCAATTGTGAACCAATTAATGTAGTATGTTTCTCAAAAGCAACAAAATCATCATGTGAAAATGAAACTGAAGAACTACCAACATTGTTTACCTCAGTTGTTGGTTCTGAAGCGAGTGATGATGGCTTTTCTAAGACTTCATTGAACTTCAACCTTTCCAATGCCTCTTCTATGGCTCGTAATTGAAGCTACAATATTTGCTTCTCCTCTTTTAATTCTTGTAGAAGTATCCTCAATTGAACATTCTCTTCTTGAAGGCTCTAGTTGATATATTCATTTGAATGATGATGAGAAGAAAAATATTCATCTAAGGATGGAGATGGAGCATCATCATCTCCTCTCTCTTTCTCTTGTTCCTCCTTTTCCATTTTCTCCTTATAATTTGCAAACGGTATATCTACCATGTTTTCCATTCCGTAGAAGGCATCATAGAGATCTCGGTTCTTCTCCATTTCCCTTCATGTTGCATGCTCAATTCACAATCCCTGACAAAAAGGTTAGACCGCTCTGATACCACTTGATCTAAGTGATTTTCATGAATGCTTTCAAACAAAAATCCCCATCGTACAAGACCTTTTACTGACACTTACATTTTTTTGTGAAATCATGAGCAATGCATTTTCTAAACAACATCAACAAACCATCAACATGAAAGAAGAAGCAATAATGATGAACAACCATAAACACACGATATGATAACGAAGTTCACCCTGTGGGCCATGTCTTTGGGTCCAATGTTGAGAGTGGGGAGGTCGCTTCATTAGTTGTTGCAAGAAGATGATGAGTACATGATGCAATCTTTGTTAATACAAGGATGAACCACATTAAATAGAGTGGCATGTCTCTCCCAGGAGACGTTCTTCTATCAAGAAATCACTCATAAAAGCTCTCATTCAACATGACAAAATAAAAATCTCTCACATAAAGTGGCATATAATGATCTTCCAACAAAGTGGTATACATGGATCTCAAATTCAAATCATCATCTAAACAAAGTCAAATGAACACATGGCGAAAATACACTTTATACCTCCAAGTTTGGGGGTGGCCTAAAAATCGGCTATTCGGATGAAGAAACTGTCTACGCCATCACATTCCTTGTGAAAAACCATGACATTTGATAGTAAACTTGATCCCTTTCTGTCTTGGTCAAAACTGGGCTCCCTGGGAATCTTAAGGATTCCTCAAAGATTCTCTTTTGGACACAGGGGAAAAATATGCTACTTAAATGAAGAAATGGACTGCGCCATTAGACTCCTAGTGAAAAACCAGTTCAAATGAGTATAAACTTGGCATGTTTATGACACCATCAAAAATCAACCCCTAAGTAATCTCTAAGATTCCTCGATGATTTTGCATGGGAATACTCTATAGAATATTACAGGGAATATGCCCTCTCAAAAATTGTGCCCCGTCTAGGTTGGGTTCCTCCTCAGCTCTTGGTTCAGCATGCCCTCCCTCTATTCACTCTTCGTTTGAATGAGTTGGTTTATATAGGCACTCGGTGGTGAAATAAACAAGCAGTGGCCTGTTGGTGGCTGCCCAAATTAGGTGTGTGGAGGTCCTAGGGTCAAGCCTGTGAGCCTCCCCCATTACAATTTTCATTGGCTTTTTATGTTAAAAATGGTGTGGTGGTTGTGTAACGAGCCACCCATTGGTCAGGTTGGCCAATGGTAGGGCGAGTTCAAACCCTGCCAACCTTGGTTCATTTGGTGGTCAGCTATTATATATGGTCGCGATCCATTTGTTTGTTATTTTTTATATAATAATATGTCGTGGGGGATGGTGGGGTTTGACCACTTGCCATTCCATTATATATATTATAATATATATATATATAATATTATATATATATATCGAGAGAGAGAGAGAAGAGAGAGAGAGATTATGTTTTATTTTTTGGTCTAAAATAGATTCAAAAACCGTCGACTGAGTTTTTAAGGTCACTAGTGTTGATAAATCCAAGGCATCAAATATTAGGTGATTTCGCTTCTTAGGTAACTGCTTGTGAATGCTTTTTACTTTTTATATTAAGCTCTTCTTTTACTTATGTTATGATAGTGTTCTTCATCAAACAACTACCAATGCATAAACATAAAGAGACAAGAGACACATAATGTAGGCTATCAACTAGGGCCAAAACCTCTCCCACTTGAGAAGAAAACCTAAACAATTCTTCTTCTTATAGAGACTTCAATTGACAAATAACAAGAACAATACCCTTGACCTATTTTCCACTCCAAGACCAAGTCACAAACCTTTCTTGATGAAATCCTTCTTGAAACAAACTTGCAACTCTTTCCTTCTTCTATGGTCAATGCACGTCAAACTGTTTGCACTTATGCAATTTCGGTCTTATCCACAAATCTACAATTCTTGGTTTGTCTATATCCTTGCAATTCTCATGTGTGAGTTATTTTGAGATATCTTCCTTCTTCACTTGACTAGGAGACTTCTCTTGTGACCTTGGCTAGGATGTATGCTGATATAGAGACTCCTTCCTTTGCTCCTTCGCTCACTGAGAAACCCTACTGCAAAATAATGACACATGACACACGTGCTAACAAAAGTACCCAAAAATAGTGCCACAAATAGCTCGAATTATCCTCCTTTGTTCTTCGCTTGATGAGAGGCTTCTTTATCCCTTTCTTGCACTTCTGTCAACCGCAGATCATGACTAAAAGCTTCACTGAAATTTTCCATCATAAATGAGGTCGAACTGCCTATTTATAGTTGTTTCCCATCATAATGAGCCAACATGAGTATATGTGAGCCAACATGTCCTTTGGAAAGTTTACGCTATTCCTTTTTGCAACTAACTTGAAGGAGAGGTCTTATGCTTGTCTTGGAGGGATTTCATACTTATTTAGTGTTTCGTCAATTTAGTGTCATAAATTGCTCTACATAAATGATCAATTCGGGTATCGTAAACTGATGAAGTGTAGTGCACTATGTGTGCTAGATGACCCTTCTTAATTCATTGTTTTTGAGTTTTATGTTGTTTTGGGGGTTTTTGATCCTTTAATCCCTAATGATTTACAATGTACTTAACAAAAGCAAAGTTTAATCAAGAAATGAAAACAGAGTTTCTATTTCTAATCATATCATTGTTTCCAAATCATGAGCTACAAACTAAAAGTAAAATTGCAACTACTGTCTACAAGACTAAATGGAATACTGAAAACTGAAAGTGAAATTGCAACTATTGTCTATTCTGTAACAAAATTAAATGAAATACTAAGACTGAAAATGAAATTGCAACTATCTATTATGAAATACTTAAAACTGAAAATGGAATTGCAACTAATCTACTATGGAAACAAAACTAAATGAAGTGCTTATTTACTCTGCCTCTCAATTTTGGGAGAAAAACCTCCTTGTGATGACATTTTGAGGAATTATGTACTTTATTACTCTAAGAAAAGATAAATGTAAAAATGCAGAAAAGACTCATTGCATGAATGAAGTATTCAACCACTTAATTTAAGATGAGTTATCAACTAGAAGGGCTCTTTAGAACATTCATCTACACCATGAGTCAATAAACTAGTAACAAAATGGCAAGAACTGTAATGGTATTGATCAGTCTAATTGAAAAACTTAAGACTAGTGAAACAGTAAATGAAACAACTACATTACACTACTACATTTCAACTTCTAACTACTGATAAAAACTAGAAAGAAATTAAGCAAAAAGAAACTATTTTGCACTGAAAGAAGCTATTATGCGTTAGGAAGAAAATGATAAGGATTGCATTATAAACAAGGTTAGTATGGAAATGATTATGAACACTGTGAAAGAAATGATGAATTTACAGTTAACTAGAAAAGACAAAACGAAATGAAATAAAACCTTAGTCAGCACAGGAGCCCTCTGTAACTGATCAGGTTATGTGTGCTCAATCAATCTCCAAGAAATGCTTTCAGATACAATAAATCACACGGTCTTCATATTAAAAATAGGAAATGAGTTTTCAAATTACAGAGCAGTAGTCTGAGCTTAATATATGTGAAAATTCAAACTAGTTCTGCGTTCTTTACATAGGTATTTAGAAGAAAATTATAAAATGTTTGTGGAGAAAAATAAGCTACAACCAAAAACACGTAGCAGACAGGCACATAAAATTCTCTTCCTCGGCTGCTGGAGACATAAATCTAAGATGATGGCTATTGGATTCGGTTGCACAGATGGTTGTTGGAGTTCGTGGGTTCAGGAAGTTGTTTCGGATCCCATCACTGTGAAACGTGTACAAAATAGAGTCTTGTTGCCTTTGGTCTCTACGTTTGACTTCTCCATTGACCGGAGTCTTGTACCATCTTCCTTGTCGACCTGGGCTAGGTGAATAGGACATGATCCATGTCATGATGATTTCCAATCTGCCCATGTAGTTATTTTCTCCTTCTGACACCTAGAACCTGTTAAAGCATGGAAGTAGCTGCAGAACAACTGATTAGCTGCAGAATAGGCTACGTTCCGTAGCTAAAAGACAAAACTTATTCAAACAGCAAAACATAAAAGCATAACATGTAAATCACTAAAATGTTCTCCTTAAGGTAATGTCTATTGGTTATTGATGATAGGGATGCATTTTCTTCATGGAAAAACAAAGAAAAGAGATGAGAAGAGTTGCTAAGGAAAGGGCAGTTTTGAGGCTCAACATACCCCCACTGCAAAACCATTACATGTTCCCATGTAATCAAAACTGTGAACTTCCTCCTCTTATTGCATCAGTTCTGATACTTCAGCCAACACATCCAACTTCCTCTTCTTGCTTTTCTTTGCATTGACTACCATCCTTGGCTTCCTCATAAGAAATTTGTACTTGAGATTAATAAGTGTCATGTTCAACTTCTTATTTTTCCTTTTTAGCTTCTTGTTCTTCTTGTGCCATAATCCCAAGTGTAGCATTGTATTGTCATGAATAGCTCTATCCACCTTATTCTGTTCCCTTAAGGTTTCATTTTTTTTAGATGTGTTTGTTCAGAATTTCTAGCTCATAGATCTCTTGTTAGAGAGAGCTAATTAGAGTTTCTTGTGAGGTGACAAGTTGCTCTAGATTCACTGAAGTCCCTAGGTCTACTGAGGTACTCTTTTTCTCTAATGACTCTATGTAGTCATAGATTTGTTGTTGTATTGGATCAATGCCAGGAGAAACTCTACTTGGGCTGCCTTCAAAATTTTGTAGAGGAGAGTTTTGTGGACTTTGTTCATGTGGAATACTGTCAGGGGACTGAACTGGGGTTTCTTCCTCTAAGTTTATAATCTGGGCCTCTTTTGATTTCACCTTCTTCACCTTGCCTTAGAGTCTAGAACTCCTTCTCACATTTTGGAAGCTTATGATTTCTTCTTTTGTGTCCTTTTTCCTCTTTCCTTTCTCCTTATTTTTCTTGCTATGTTCTTTGATCTTAGTTAGTCTTTCAAAAAGCAGCTACTCATCTTCTTGAGGTGATGAAGGTTCAGGAATATCCTTATTGATTTCTTCAACCCTCCCTTTCATTTTTCTCTTCTATTTGGTCTGATCCCTAACCTTTGGTTTAAGAGCTATCTCTACATCATTTTTTTGTGAGGGGCCTTCAATGCTGATATTTCTTCTTCTACTTCTTTTAAGAAGACTTCCCTCAGATAAATCTAAAGCATCTTGGAAGAAATTCCTTACCAAGAAGTCCTCTCATGTATCCCCTACAATTCTCAAATGAAATTCAACTAAAATCTTCACTAGTCCATGATGATATAGAGTGGTTTCTATTGATTCAACTTTATTTTGGACATTGGTTGCCATTCTTCTCAGATTATTCAGAAGGAAAAAGGGAAGATTGAGGGTCCCATTCTCTAGAGAATTCATTAACAATCTTATATGATAAACATACATAGACCCAAACTTCCCTTCACATGTAATGAATTTTGCAGTATTAACAACATGCTACTCCATTTGTTTTTGAGTGCAGAAATTGGAATCCCTTTTGTAAAGACTGAAACATCCATACTTGGGTTCTTAAGATTCACCTTCCAAGATTCATCATGGAACTCTTTGTTTTCAAACCACCTTTCTCCTATCCTTGGGAGTTCTGTTGCTTCTGCTATGAAGGACTCGATAACTACAAATTTGATGTCACCTATTTCCACTTCCATGCCATCAAATGACCTGGCAAAGGATTTAGTGATTTCCTTATGGTAACGATTAAAATTTTCAATAAAACACAACCAACTGGCCTTCTGTAACATTCCCTTCAGCTGTGGAAACCTCTCCATGTATTTTACCCCTACGGGTTCAGTTCTAACAATAAGCCCCATATCCTATGTTCTCGGTTACTCTTCGAAACGACTCTCACTGTCTAAGAAATGGAATGACTGCATAAACGGTAATGGAGTGACTGGGTATATAGAAGCAAAATGATTATGGATATAGAAACAGGATTACAGGGTATATGGAAGCAAAATGATTGTGAATTATGGAAACAGAATGACTGTATATACGAAATATACAGAAACAGAGTGACTGTATACACAAAATGGCTACATAAATATGAGAGAAAATTTTAAGAGTTGGCATGTAATAAATAAACAGTCAGGGTTTGAAGACTCGTATATGGGTAGGTGTTATAGACATTTTTGGGCACTACAACCCCAATCATACATGTCCATAAAACCAAGGGCTTCTAAGTCCCTAAAAGTGTTGCTTCACACCCTAAAGGAACAAGGTCAACTGATTACATCATCTCCCAGAAGTTCTCCATAGAAAACTGCTCAGAACTGGTCAAAACTGGACCATACAGACTGCCGAGTGCAGAGGGTGTGATGCATCTCACCTACTCATTGTAAAAAGTGTGATGCATACTGGAAAGCCCTTCTGTAGGGTTCGATGGGCGAGAGTAGACAAATGGCAGAGACAGTTTGCAAGGTGGATGATCATGGAATCTTCCAGAAACTTCTCCTGTGACACTTGCCTCTCTGAATTCACCCAGGGATGAGTAAGAGACCATCAATCTCCAAGTGGAATCAAGAACTATTAGAAAGAGGACACTAATCAAAATCCCATAAGCTAACTCACCCCCCTGCAAACATCTATATATGGATCCCTCATCACAAAGATCCAGAGGCTGGAATCTTGTATCTGGTAAGGAAGTGCTATTGGTTTCCTGGTGCAATATCATAGTGTTGGGTGATCTAAGCTTTTCATGAGGTGAAGAAGGGCTTTCATGCTGGGAGGATGACGCTGGGTTAGAACAATGGGTTGTAATCCTCTTTGCTATTCTTGATATTAATAAAGTTATTCAAGTTTTCCTCCACATTCTTGTATGTTTGATGATATATGCATTTATGTGGTCAATATATATCTGGTCCTATATTGTTTATGATTGCGGATCTCTATTCTTCAATAGTATTATGCTGCTTTGATTCCACAGGTGCTCTTTGAAGTTGGGTAAGGAAAGAAGAAGCAACAAAGATCTGTCAGAAGGGAGAGGAACCAAGCAAGGAACCAAACGCAAGATTGAGGTTGGTGTCCTTTGTTCCCCTCTTATCTACTTCTCATAAAGGAAATCGAAAGTAGTTTTGGTTTGTTTGTTTCTAAGATAGCTACCCGTCTTAGTGGGACTAGTAGCTCCGAGTGGACACTAGATTTCCCGATAAAAAAATCGCGACTCCACTGGGGGGCGAATAGCTTGTTTGCTTGTCTATATTTGTTTGTTTTATAAACTTACAGACGGAGCCTGAAGTCAAGCCAGCTAGCCTTCGAACTGCATTTGTTGTGCAAGTGAAAAGTAGATCAATGCTACTTCAGTCTATCTCCAGGTTTTGTTTATAAACTAAACAATCGATTTGCAAACATTCTAATTGCCCTGGTGGTGGCTCTAGTAACCTCATTAGATCAATCCCTGTGATTTATATTTACTGAACATCACTCGCTCTGCCTAAATCCCTGAATTGAGCTGCAAACTATGACCAAGAACCAAGTTGAGGTCTTGTCCCTCGACCATCACACCTTCTCCTCTTGGGAATCTGGATGCATCGCACCTCCCGTGTGTAGTAGGTGCACTGCATTGCACTTTCCCTGTGTTACAGGTACACTGATCAGACAAGACCTCTTCTGCTTCCAGATTTTGGTTTTTTTGTTCACTCTCTTCAGCTTTATTCAGGAGTTTTGCTGTCTATGATCAGTATACCGCTGTGGAAACCCGCTTCCTTTCCATCATTCCACCTCCATTGTGCAAAGAACTGTGAATGTTTTTGTGTATTGTGTGCCATTTTCAATTCTCTTTTACAAAGATGTAGCATAATCGAATTGTCGTTTCTTGATTTAGAAGTGTCGCAAGTGTCGTTTTCAGTCATAGAAGAGAATCTTATTGTTCTTGATGGTCGATTGTACTGTTACTCTTGTATTTGATTTGAATTAGTAGTTTTTCAAGTGTCGAAAACAAATTTCGATTCGAAATCGAAAAGTGTCGTCATTATATTCCTTTTGTTTTGAAGAGAAATTTGTTAGTACTATCGCTTTGAAAAGATAATTCAGATTTGTACTCAACATTCTTCTTGTCATTCACACATTAAGAAAGCAGAAAACAAATACATGCATGTGGATTTGCATTTAGACTGCTTGTTGGTTTGATTTAGGACAGTGCATCTAGTGTGTGCTCTATGTTGAAAGAATCTCATTTCTCTTTCCTTAGTAGCTAGTATTTTCATTGCAAAAAGAAGATTAAACAATTGTTTATCATCTTAGATTACATTTTAGGAATTATATATCTACATCACACGGTGAACCTGAAAGGAAAATTTCTTAAGCAAGATCAACTATAAAATAAATTCAATGAACATAAGAACGCTTTGGAACTTAACGCACAACATTTAGAAGTCTAGGCTAGAGACGTATTCCGACGTTGTAAAGCCTGGTAACTATCGCTTTCATTGATGGTTGGGTGATTCCTCCTCTTTGAGACGAAAAGTGCCAGTACAAACTTGTGCTCCCATGTACCATCAAGTATATATTGGGAGACCACAATAGGCTATATCCTTTATCCTTAGGAAGCCATGTCTATTGCCCTATTGATCGCAATGCACTGAACACAGTGTTCGGGAAGATTGACTGTCGTACCGTAAAAAGTATTATGTAGTTTTGTGATTGGTTTGGTAATCCTTTTGTCTAGATTTCCAGAGTAGTCTCTTTCGTTCCTTTTTAGACTCCTTAAAGGAAAAGGTCCATCTGAGCACTTGTCACTTCAGGCTCATTAAAAATCGAAGGCGACTAGAGTCATCTTTTGTTTTTTCTCGACTCTTAAAAATTGAAAAAACAAGTTGTGTCAAAGCGTCTAAAATTCATTTAATTCAGAATCATTTTCCCCTATTATTTTGAGTTGATCGAGTAATATGCAATCGTGGAAGAAAGTCAATCAAAACCCTATCGTTCGCGGAGGCTTTCGAGTCAACCGTCGTTGACTCTGGAAACGAGACTATTTCGGACAAAGCGAACTCGTTTGACCGGATCGAAGTCCCCTAGTTTGATTGGAGCAAGTACTCTGACATCCTCAGAGACTCCGGTCACTTCGAACATTTCTGGTATACCTACCTCTATAGAAGAAATTCCGTAGCCACAAAAGGACATTACAACTGATCCTAGTGTGACGGTAAACACTTCTATTCTTGAACTGACTCCATCTACAGCTGATTCGGAACGTGTTACTCCCCAAACATCAATCGCTGCAGAACCTATCCCTTCTTCGGCACCAAAAATATTTTACGGACTTAACGATCTGCCTCTTCCGCCTGGATTGATTTCCATAGAAGAGATTGTGGAGGATCCTCCATCTAACACTCCATCACAATTTGGAGCTGAGATCACCCTATATCCTTCTTCATCAGAAGTTAGTCTCCCGCCATCAAAAGTTCCTGAAGAATCGCTGAGGAATCTTTTGGATAGGCTAAATATGTCTGAACAACCATCGACATCTAGGACTATGTCATCCAACACAGCAGTGACAGAACTTCCTGCTACTACTCCGACAATGTTCGTCAGCGTACCATCTGTCCCAACTAGCTCTCAACCGCTGGATGGAGTCCATCCAGGGGCTGTTTTGACAGTATGGACTGTTCCCGTTTGTTCGTCTGGAATAATATCTGGAATCTCTTATGTTGAGTCTCAACAAATTGATCCTTTGCAGTGTCAATTTGGGCAATCTGGTCCCCAAAGGCAAATCATTCCTTTCAGCACTGGGTTACTGTCGTATGGAGGGCAGTATACCCTTTCATTGTCTCCCCTGGGAGAACGACCATATGAGAGTTCACAACAGAATTCAGTGTATGCTGGAATTACATCTAGTGGTTGGATGCCAATACTGCCTCAACAACCAAGGGTTGTATACTCGATGCAACAAAGTTTACCTGTGTCAAATATCCCCACTACGCTAGCTATCGTGACGGTGTCGCAAGTACAAGCATTGCCTGTTGTATGCCAACCTCAGGTTTCTCAGGTCATAACACAACAACCTCTTTTCCCTGCGACGCAACCATAATCACTGACTAGTGGAATGACCTAGGTTCAAACGAGGGCCATTACCCCTCATCTTGGTCAAATAGTCAGTACTGGGCAACAGCTCATGGCTTCACAACCATGGCTGGTACACTACCAACAACCACAATTCCAACAAGCTTACCAAGGATCTGAACGACAAGTCTTTGCAAGTAATGGGCAGTCGTATATTCAAAACGGTCAACATCAATCATATCATAATGGTCATGCCCATCAACCTTATCAAAGTTACCAACATCAAATGCATTACGCTGGTATGCAAAGACCAGCTGCTCAGGAAATTCCATCTTATCTTGGGTATGCTTCGTCGAGCCTGAATCAACAGTTGCCTTTCGTGGAGACTTTAGAGTTACCGGATCTAAATCGACTAACGAATGATCCAATTGCTTAAGCCCCTTGGTGGCCAGCAATTCCTCATAAACTTCCGTCAGATATTCCTAAATTTAATGGAAATCCATGTGAAGACCCATCGAATCATGTGATGACCTTTCATCTGTGGTGTTCATCAAACACTATCAACGATGATTCGATCAGGCTTCCCATTTTTCAACGAACGTTAACTGGTCTGACAACAAAATGGTATATCTAATTGATTAGAGTTTCGTTTGATAACTTCAATACCCTAGCCACAACCTTTTTAACCCATTTTTAGTTACCCATAAGGTACGAAACGGGAACAAATTTTCTTACCAATTTCAAACAAACGACGGCCACTCACATATCCGATCATATTCATGAGTGGCGACGTCGTCGTAGAAAGGTAAAAACATATGTTCCTGATCAACTGTTGGCTGAATGGTTTATTAAGTCATTGTTACCTTCTATTACAGAAGATGTGGTGAAGGGAGGAGTCGTCACTGAAGAGCAAGTTATTGCTTGTACACAATATCTAGACTTGATATATACTCATTCTGGCACTCTCTACAATAAAATCCCTGATGCTCCTAGACTGGAATTTTCCGTTCCTCC
Organism: Pinus taeda; assembly: GCA_000404065.3. Classification (NCBI taxonomy): domain Eukaryota; kingdom Viridiplantae; phylum Streptophyta; class Pinopsida; order Pinales; family Pinaceae; genus Pinus; species Pinus taeda. The sequence continues at coordinate 48,455 of APFE031091692.1, read as the reverse complement.
CCCTCCTAAATCAAACAAAGGCTCTCATGCCGGCGATGGCGTGATAGGTACGAATAGCACGAAAACCGTAAAGGCTACGTCAAAGAAGGCCCGTACGGTTTCAAGTCAAAATGCAAATGAAGAACTTCTCGCCTTGGAAGTAAATGCTATGTCGACTAACAAAGGCAAAGAACCCAAGCAACCAGGAGGCAAGAAGAAAAAGAAAGGGAAGAAGAAGAAACAGGAGGAGTCGTCTCCTGAAAAATATTCTGCAAACCCTTTTGGAGATAGGAAACCAAGTCATCCATGCTTTATATGTGATGAGGATCATTGGACGAGAGAGTGTCCATATAAACCTGAGCTTAGAAAATTCTTCAAGAGTTCAAAAGCCTCGGCAGTATTGAATGATCCATTTCTGAACCCAGGAACAAATTTGGTTGCTAGCGACAATGCTTCCCCGTCCCATGTGCTAATGTTGTCTGTTTCGAAACAGCTAAATGATGCTTTGATATCGACAAGGAATAAAGATTACGGGAATCCACAGATGTCGAACAACAAGGATAATGATCAACCTAGTAGTTCGACAACAACTTCACCCGAAGTTGTGCCACCCATCACTCCTGAACTAATGATAAAACCGCCGAGGGGAGTAATACAAAAATCGACGTTTAATCCTCGTGCCAGAGCAACACAACATTATAATATAGTGGATAATCTAGCCCAATCGCCGTTCGCTATGTCGACACTTGAGGTACTGCAAAATTGCACCTCCCAAAAGCAGGCTTTATTGTCAGCGATAGGTGGGATTGACCCAACGAATTCTAATCTTGTGTCCTTTAATCACAAAGGATATGACCCTCAGTTACCAGCACAACTAGCTTTCCTTATTCAAGTGAAAGTCCTCAACAAAACTGTCCATCAAACAATTATTGATGAGGGGGCATCTACATGTATTATGTCGATGAGTCGCTGGAAAACTTTAGGATCTCCACCCTTGTCGAGATCGTCGACGACATTAAAATAATTTTATGGACGAACATACACCCCATATGGGATATTGAGTAACTTGCAAGTCGAACTGGGGGGCAAAACAATAGAAATTGATGTTGAAGTTATCGATGGAAACCAAGATTACAACATCCTGCTTGGAAGGCCCTGGATATATGCTATGAATGCCGTTGTGTCGACATACTTTAGGAAGCTTGCATTTCCCTTCCAAGGAGGAATTAGGGTCGTCGACCAACAAACTTTTCTCCCCAACAATTCACAAGTTACAGGAAGCATTCCAATGATCCATGGAAGCCCTCATTCACTTCAAAATATCGGAGTAGGCCTACTAAAAGACCCTACATTAATGGGGACTTTTTCCCTACTGCCTCCAATCAATTTGGCGGAAGTGGCAACGGTGGGAACCTGCAATATGATATCTTCTATTCAAAATATGTCCGAAAATGATATTAACATGGATCATCTATAGGTATTGCCTCCAAGCCCAATAGAAATATTGTAGCAATCAATGTTTTCGGCATGGGAGGCAAACCCAAATCAACGCTCATCAAGCGTCTGGATAGATAGGTCTAAGGAATATGGCACCCCTTTAGATCCTTGGTTGAAAGTACATTCTACAGACGAAGGAATTGTTCAGTCAATGATGATTGACGGGGCACCATGGGAAGATTACCACCATCGTTCCCATGTTCCGAATTATAAGGAAGATAGTTCCAATGACCTTGATCATCCCTCAGTTTTTGACTTTCTATCAAATACTATAAATACGGTGGATTCCGAGTGAAACCTGTCCAATATTAAAGAGACCATCGCCATAAATATCTCGACCAAAACAGATGTTGTAGAGAATATTCATGTCGACAAATCTTGTTCTCCTTCAAAACTAGAAGTATATTATGCTCTTTTTCGAGAGTTTAGAGATGTATTTGCTTGGTCATATGATGAAATTCCAGACATTGACTCGAGCATAGTTGAACACGAAATTAAGATGTATCCAGATGTCAAACCGGTACGACAATGGCTCCGGCAGGTGCACCCTAAGAAAGCCGCTGTCATCCAGGCAGAAGTTGAAAAACTTCTCCATGCTGGTTTTATTTACCCAGTTCCTCTAACCAATTAGGTATCGAATATCATTCATGTAATGAAGAAACAAGGAACGATTAGAGTGTGCGTCGATTATAGGGATGTAAATCAAGCTTGTCCAAAAGATAACTACCCTACACCCTTCATTGACCAGATAATTGATGAATGCGCCAGATGTGAAATCTTTTCATTTATGGATGGATTTTCTGGGTATAATCAAATAAATATCCGCCCACAGGACCAGTCAAAGACTGCATTTATTTGTCCGTGGGGCACATTCGCGTATTGCAAACTACCCTTTGGTTTAAATAACGCAGGGGCAACATTTCAGAGAGCAATGAATTATGCTTTCCACGACATCAAGAACATCGTTCAACCATATCTCGACGATCTTCCGGCTCATTCACGAAAGCAGACCGATCATTCGCAACATTTGAGAGCGATATTTCTACGTTGCCGACACTACAAGATACGAATCAATCCACACAAATGTGTGTTTTATGTCAGTGTTGGTCGTTTACTTGGCTTTCTGGTCTCAAAGGACGGGATTTGTCTCGACCCATGTAAGGTTCAAGCAATCATTGATTTGCCTCCACCTTCAAATTTGCTTCAGATTCAGAAACTCCAAGGGAAAGAAAATTTTCTGAGGAGGTTGATTCCAAATTACGTCGAACTTGCTAAAGGTTACACTTGTCTGTTGAAAAAAGAAGTACCCTTAATCTGGGATCAGGTTGCGTAAGCTTCCTTTGATGCTTTAAAGGAATCCCTAATAAAAGCATCATTAATGTATGCTCTTGATTATCAAAAAGACTTTAACATGTATCTAGCTACAACATATACGACCATAGCAATGGTCTTAGTTCAAGAAGACGATGGAATTGAACATCCAATATATTATTTAAGTTGAAACTTAAATGATACAGAAATGAAGTACTCCTGTGTTGAAAAGCTGGCTCTCGCAGCTGTTCAAGCGATACAGAGATTTCGACACTATGTCCTCTTCAGAAAAACTACCATTTTATCATATTGCAACCCCATGAATTATATATTGTCGCGACAGTTGCTCAGGGGAAAATATTCAAAATGGATAGCAATTTTACAAGAGTCTGATCTAGAATTCAAAAAATCTAAATCGAAGAAAGCCCTGGTTTTCGCAGAGTTACTATGTGATCTCCCATTGTCGTCCAACGATGCAACATCCGAAGAAGCAATCGTGGACGAATCTTTGTTTATGATATCTTCAAGAAATCCGTGGTATGGAGATATAATAATCTATCTCCAAACCCAAACATATAGGTCTAATACCTCACACTCGGAACAACGACGAATTCGATACCAAGCAAAAGACTACGTGATCGTCAATGATACGCTTTACCGTCGTGGTATCGATACAATTCTGCGGAGGTGCCTCACCCATGAGGAGGCCGAAAAAGTCCTGAATGATTGTCATTTAGGCGCGTGTGGGTGGCATCAATCTAGTTATGCTATGACACAAAAGATTTTATGAGCGCGATACTTATGGCCAACAATGTTCAAAGATTGCATAACCGTAGTCAGAAGTTGCCATGCCTGTCAAATCTTCGATTCCAAAACCAAAAGACCACCTGCACCTCTGCAACCAGTAGTTACTGTTGGGCCATTCTCCAGATGGGGCATAGATTTCATGACATGTAACCCCACCTCGGCCGGGGGGTTATGGGTATATCATAGTCGCAACAGACTATCTTACCAAATGGGCCGAGGCGATGCCTACATTAAACAACAACAGCGAAACGACTGCCCTCTTCTTTTTAAATCATGTAGTCTCCAGATTTGACATTCCACAGGGCATAGTCACAGATCATGGATTGCATTTTCACAATCACATGATGGTTGAATTGGCTGCCAAATTAGGACTGTCCCACAATAGCTCTACTCTGTATTATCCACAAGCTAACGGACAAGTTGAGGCAATCAACAAAGTCTTGAAGCACATGCTGCAAAGGATGATTGGAGTCCATAAATGAAGTTGGCACTTGATCCTGTACTTGGCCTTGTGGGCATACCAGACATCGGTGAGGAATGCAACCGGGTTTACACCTTTTCAACTGGTGTATGGCCTGGAAGCGATCTTGCCAGTCCAGTGTGAAATCTCGTCCCTCAAACTCGCGGTCGACCTTCTCCCCGGAACTTTAGAAGAGGAGGCTCGTTTCTTGGAATTAATCCAATTGGATGAAACATGTCATGATGTCGTGTTGGCTAACGAAGCTAATAAGAAACGATTCACAGCGCAGTTTGACAAAAATGTCAAACCTCGTGTCTTCTCAGAAGGTGACCTGGTCTTACTTTACGAACAGGAGTCCGATAAGTTGGGAGCATGTAAGTTCACGTCTTTATGGATGGGTCCTTATATTGTTAAGCATGTATTAGCAAAAGGAGCCTACGAATTGGTAGATTATGATGGGATTCCACTGGCGCAACCCCGCAACGGGTTGTACCTCAACCGTTACTATGCTTAGCTCAGTGTAGTAAACCCTATGCTTTTGTTACATTTTTGTTTTCGCTAAGGGTAATTGTTTTGGTTAGGTAATCCAATTTTTGCATTTGTTGCAGATGTCGAACCTATTGGAACCATTTGTTGGATATGCCGACGGAGCGAGTCATAATTCGCGGAACCTATTTTCTACGGTCTGGGCCATCTTTGATCCCATCGGCAAGTTAGTGAGTTTCGAAGGGGTATGTATTGGTCGGTTAACGAACAATATCGCTGAATATAGCACATTGATAGAACTCCTCTCTAATGCCATCACACATGGCATACGCCGACTTGTTGTCAGGCTAGACTCACAACTCGTCATTCTACAACTCATTGGTATCTGCACTGTACGAAATCCAACTATCTACCACATGTTCCTAAGGGTCAAGATAGTTCGATTCTATTCAATACCAACATATTTCCAGAAATTTAAACACATTAACAGACTCATTGGCAAATTATGTGTTAGATAGACATTTGCGACATTTATAAAAAGAAGCATTGCATCAATATTTGCATCAGGATCATGTAACTTAACCAAAACAAAGCTCCGAAAAAAAAAAAAAAAAAAAAAAAAAAAAAAAAAAAAAAAAAAAAAAAAAAAAAAAAAAAAAAAAAAAAAAAAAAAAATAAAAAAATATATATATATATATATAATATATATATATATAAAACTGTTTATGGGTTACACATAATGTTCTGTAAGTAAGACAAAATTGGTCAAATGACCCAAAACTCAAAATGCTAGGGGGCACCCTAGTCTGATGATGCTAGTGATAATAAGTCACCACCTGTGCAATCATGCGTAAAAGCCTAGTCCATTGACTCGGCACACCAGTAGTATGTTGCTGCAACCTCAGAGGCAGCTCGTCGGTCCTCACATCTGGAATACCAAGAGTGAGACCCTTGACTTGATCCTGCAATGCTGAAAGAGTCTTGACCACATCAAGGTCGCGAAGGATGGCCCTCCCCACAGCCTCTCCTGCCGGAGCGACAGCTGTTGCTCTCAGGCGTACTGCTGGTCGAATTGGGCCAATGTCTGCATGAGCACACGAGTTTTGATTAGTATTGATCAAAGAAAGCATAAGAAAATTATGAAAACAATAAACAAAGGTATGGTTAGAGAATTTACCTATAGCACCCCACTGCTCACTGGCCGGCAGCACCAAATTCGGGTCACCCCGAAAATCCATACCAGCATATGGACACTCGGAATAAACCATCTCCTGGCGGTTGAACCACTAGAAGAAGGTGTCAGAGAAAGAAATCTGGGGCTGACCAGCATGTCGGGCCATGAGGTCAACCCATCTCTGCATCTGCGGCTCAGTCGGTGGAGATAAACCAAGTGAGATGTATTGCGACTGCGTCAGTGGGATCTTTTCCAAGGCAAAAGCGGTCAAAATAGAACCATAGCCAAAATTCTTGGATCTTCCACTTTTCACCTTGGTCAGTTGTTCTTTCATCGCAGGGAGTACTGCATCACACTAGTTGAACACCTTCGGTTCGAGGCATTCCAAGGCGTACTACATATAAGACCTGTTAGCAACGTGAAGAGTCACACTACCAGCCAATCTAGCAAAAGTGAATAGAATGGTCCTCAAGGACCGGCCAGTGACATCTCGGATGTTGATCTTGCCATCCCTACTCAGCTGAGATCTCTCTCTACAATACCGGCCAATGTAATCTCTCACGGATTTGCCCCCACGAGCGGAACCTAATAATGAGAGAGGGGCGCCACGCCTCGATAGACTGGTCAAAAAATAGATGTCGACGATAGTCAGGGGGATGGATTTTCCTCTGATCTAGAACACCTGGTTGGTAGGATCCCGTGCATCGAGAAAATATTGCAACAAGTTGATTTGTTTCCTCATGTTAGAGATGCGAAAAAACTTGAGCAGGCCACAGTTCTGCAATGCAGTTATCGTACTCGGATCATGTAAAGCAACCATGTCCTCTTCTTCATGCTCGCGTTCTCACCATGTAATAACCATTTTACTTTGATGAATCTCTGAAAACAAACAAGAGAAGAGTCAGGGTCCTGATTTGGCAAAAAACAGGCAAAAAATTCCATGAGAAAGCAGTGCAAAAGTTTCCCTCCTTGCGCCCATCGCACCCCAGTAGTGTACTGGGAGCGATGCATACTAACTAGCCAATGACTAGTCCAGTATGCATCGCACCTTTCGATATAGGAATGGTGAGATGGGGCCAGGGAAAATTTTTCAAACCCTAGAGGCTCAGCAAAGTAGGGAAACATGCTCAGAATTCAAAAAGGAAAGGATGCAATTAAAGAGCACAAGTTTAGCTCCTACCTGGTCCAGACGGCGCTGAGAATTGTCCACAAAATCTCCCGGAATCAGCTAGTAAAAATCAGGGGGGAAAAGCACCTCAAGAGCTCCAACAAACCAAGTTCAAATGAAATGGTAGAATGAAAGGTAAAAGTCACTTTTAAATTACTATTCACATAATTCGAGTAAGGTATTAGTGTTTTTAACTCATTTTTCAAGCATATGTTTTCATTTCTAATCGGTTTGATGAAGCAATTGAGCAGGTAGTACGACCATTGAAAGAACAAAGTGCTAACAGTGAATCAAATAATCAATGACCATTATCATGAGCAGTTTTAATGTGAAGTTAAAGCTCGTTAAAAATTAAACCTACGCAATGAGCAAATGTTTCCCCCAGAGTTTATGCTCATTAAAAAATGAACCAATCTCCGATAAATAACCATTGTGAATGCATCATAATCGGCTTTTGAGCCTTGATCTTGTTCTCATCATCACCTCCACTCTGTTTTAGCCGATCGTACGCCTCCATTTGATTGTTTACCCTTTTTGAGGAACATCTGCGACGAGTGATCTTGTTAGCCATCCTTATGACACTGTTGTGATTGGAAAATTCCAAACCTTACTTGGAATCAGCTGCTACCCAAAATTATCACTCGTTCCTCAAAAAAATGAGTCTCCTTTAAGCTATTTTCATCTGACTCGTAAAATATGAAAAGATTGCAAGCGATTGGCCTCTCTAGCTCATTAAAGCTACCGGAAGTGCTATCCCTCCTCTAGATTTTAATCTTTTTGGACCTGAGGGATTATTACATAAAAAGATCGAGCGCTTGTCTTGTTCGACTCGTTAAAACTATCGAAAATTCATCCCTTTCATATTATTTTATACTTTTTCGGACTTAAGGGATTATATGACGAAAAAGGATTATTGGAGTTTCCTTTCCGTCCCTTTTCAGACTCTCTAAAATTGAAAAATGACCGAGTTATCATTGTCGTTAAACTCGTTAAAATCAATAGCGACAAACTTGTCCAAATGGACGAGAACGAGTTTCACTGTTGCTAGGCTCGTTAAAACATAATGACGGGTTCGCCCGAAGGGCGAATTATAGAACAAGCATATGTTATCTTCATCAAGCTTGATAAAAATAAAGAGGTACTGGTCAGCAATGACTGCGAAAAATTGGGAAGAAAACTTGAAAAAACTTTATTGGTAGCAAGTCGCTCTTGAACATGACACTTTCACTCCACGTCCGAGTCGGTTTGGGTTATTCCATTCACTGGTCATATCACCATTGGCCCATCGTACCATCCATCTTTGGGGTTAACGCTACCAATCCATTTCAGTGTCGACGGTATGTTCAAGAGAAGTCACTCAGAGAATTCACCTGTGTCTCATCCGCTGCAATACATTCATGCTCCATTCTTTTGTGACCGCCACCCTGAACCCTGTATCATCAGATCATTTTCACCTCCAAAATCATTTGCTCTGTTCCGTGTCGTAGATGTGGGATTCATTAAGGCCCTCCTACGACGGGTCGCTTCTTTTCGACATCAGCTCTGTTAGGATTCTGGACACCACATATCTCCACAATGGTATGATATTGTCCACTTTGGGCCTAAGCCCTCATGGATTTGCTTTTGGACTTACTCCAAAAGGCCTCATACCAATGGAGATATTTGTCCATCATTATATACCCATGATCCTCCCCACTTCTAGTCAATGTGGGACTTTGGTCGTGTACCCAACAATCCTCCCCTCGAACAAAGGACCATCGAGCCTCCCCTCAAACGATTATCCATCCGTCCACTCTCTACCAACCAGGATTCT